>JACEGR010001610.1:0-159786 GCA_014170235.1 Listronotus bonariensis | reverse complement strand
TTTGCTATATCACACTGTCATCTGTCACTCATCACAGTTACAAAATTGATCAGAATCGCCACTTGCTAGGTTTATACAATGGTTATTTCTAGCGATTAACGCGCACATTCGTCAGATGGCGCCGCCTGTTTTGAAATAAAGGCCGGTATCCTGTTTTACCCGACTATCCTGTTTTGGGCAACTTTCCCCTAGATATAATTTCCAATATACCTACCTACGGCACTAAACTGAGACTGTAGATGTAATGAAAATCTATATCCAGATTTAAATAACCATATTTCCGAACGTAATAAACACAGATATATAAAATGAAATAGTTTTGTAAAGCTTTTTAAAAGACCTTAAATGATGACATAATATACAAGGTGTTTAAAAAAATAAAAATTCCTTTCCACACATTTCTGGCTTACTCTGTATCTGTAAAAATGTATTTTTAACGGTCTGGATAATTTTCTAAAACTTTGTTTCAAAAGCTTTTTTTCTGCCTTGTATAATAAACGAGACAGGCGCTGTCTAAATATACGGATCAACCCTGTACAAATAAAAACTCCTAAAACATACAACAAAACATCTGAACTATCTCTAACAGTTATTTGCCGTGGTAATGTATATTTTTTTACACCATTAAAAAGTAGAGATTTTAAAGAACACAAAAGTTACTGACTTTTTGAAAATGCCGATATTTTGACACGTAAATTTTTAATTAAAAATAAGGGTACTTTTCAAATTAAGTCAAAATAATGTGTAAAAATAATTAATTTTATTTCAAAAATTACAGTGTATTTGGGACATAACAAGCCAAGTTCTCACCAAATTTTGTATTTTTTGTTTCATTTTTTATAAAAGATAATAAAAAATGGAAAACCCAAAACTTGTTTTTTTTTTTCAAATTTTGAAATCTTTGCGGTTATGCAAGAATAGTGTAATTACAAAAGTTGTAGATCTTTTTACCATCTACAACATTGTCATTTAATTTTGTTTCTGCAAAACTTGAAGTTTTGCCGGAAATCAATAAAAATGTACTTTTTCTTTCCCCACCCCCACCCCCTTCCACCGCTTTTAAATTTTTACCCTATTGAACCACAAAAAAGCAACCAACTGGATTGGTTAAAAATAAATGCAATATAGCGAAAAACCAAAATAAAATTGAACTTTAACGGCTTGTAACTCGAATACGAATGACATTTTTAAAAAATTATATGAAGCTCTCCCTTATTTTGTCGAGTAGAATCACCCCCTAAGCATCGTAATCAATTTTGAATCACCCTGTATTTTGCCAAATTTTTACAATAATTGTGTAACACTTCTTAAGCATATGCAAGTAATTTCGTGGCACACGACATAGTTAAAATTAATGTTAATTACTGCACTAAATTAGATTCTGGAACACATTAAAAATATTGATTTAAAAATGCAACATAATAACTATAATTACCTGACTACAAATTTCGTAAATTTTTAATTAAAAAATTGATGTCATTGGCAGAATTTGCAATATTTTTTTGGTATAAGTGACAGTGGCGTCCGAAAAAGGCACAAGTCTGTGCGATAGTTTTGTGGGGCCTTAAATAAATAAAATTATAATAAGTTTATTGCTTTCATCATTATTTTACATAGTTTAGTAAAAACACTATATTTCTTTATTGGTCTATGTAGATGGCTGATTTAAAAATATATATATTTATACAATTATTGTCCATAAGGCGTTTTTTGGACTTTAATTATCTAATTATAAAAGTGGCTATTTAAAAATAAAACAGAGCTACTGGATGCTTCAGGTTATTAAAAGAAACACTTACAGGCACGTGAATTTTTGATTTTAGGGAAACAGTTTTGTTGCCACTTTCACCCTTTCCTTGAACTGGAACCCTATAGTACGGAAGAGATTAAACCCCAAAATCTTAAATCGAAAAAGGGGTCAAGTAATAACCTATTTTAAAGGTCTCTATTCTAACTACAACTGCCAATTTTAAAGTCTTTGCTATTATTTTTGTTGTAATAACAAAAATTTTGGCAAGGTAAGGTCAAAAGTGCTAGGAGTAATAGAGTGAACCAAAATAATGGTAAAACATTTCAAAGATGAGGACCTTTTTTTTGCTCCTCAAAAAATGTAGAGGAAAAAGGACAATTTTTTTCTTCTTTATTTATTTCTCATTTGTCCCGCTTTCTATGATTGAAAATGTGGTCACTTTACTCTAAAATCAATATGATGTTGCATAACATAATATTTTTTCCTACAATATTATCACTTTAATGTTTAGAGGTTATTGTTAAAAAATGTATTAATAGTAGTCAAATACTATTATATTTCCAATCATTTTTGGTGAAACCGGAAGTGGTAAAAGTTTATCGTGTTCGCATAAAAATCACTTTTCGTTAGTTTAACAACCCTACCAGATTTCATCCCTATCAATAAAAAAATAAAAAAATGGCGTCCGAAAAGTAATCTTGCAAGGTATAAATATGTATTTATCTCGTAGTAAGAAGTAAATTTTTGTTTTTATGAGAATCTTTTGCATTTTTTATTTTTTTATTACTTTCATTTTGTTGTAAAAACTGTAAGTTAATAATCCACCATTAAATGCATTATTGCTTGCTTCGGAGCGCCCTAAAATGAAAGTGACTACCAGAAGAAAATTTATAAAAAATATGTATATATTAAAAAAGACGAAATAAAATATAAAACAATACCAAAGGAATGATCTTGTATAAAAAAGCTTTGTGTAAAATCTAACAGATATATTAGGTATTTTAAAAAAGTGAAGTAAGGGGTAACCATAATGACTTTAAGGAGAAAACGATAAAAAGGAAAGCAACGGTAATTAAATATTTTAGTTAAAATCACATGTGGCAGATCTATAATATCTTTCCAGTTATTTCAATGTTTTCGACCTAAATTGTTCTACAGCAAAATATTGTTCCGTAACACCTCGTATAAAAACACGTGTCTTCGTTTCTATACCATTTATTAACAATCGAACGTAACTATGGTTACAATAACGACATAATCTTTAGTTATCAATGTCTCGAAGTACACACCACATAAGTCAAATTTATATATCGCAAAAGTTCCATAGTATAGGATGGCATAAAAGTTCTCAATGGATAATTTCGGCGTTTTCGGAAACCGTTAAAAATAATGATAGAACTGGAAAAAATGTAGGAAAATTATTTTAGATAAATTAACAAACTAAATTAAATAATCCTAACTCTTTAAAATTCCCTAACCGAAACACATTTTTAAGAGTTTGTAACATTAATTTAATCCAGACATCACCAGGTTTTCCATCTGTAAAAGTTATTAGAGGGGCATTTTGAATATTATAAGTTTAAACTAATTGTTGATCTCAGTTTTTATTGGTGCAAATCCCAATTTTGCTATGCTACCAAGCTGCAACGCTAAATCGATTTTACTTCAACGGACAGGACTATTTTTTTTTCTATTTTGTGTTTTCTTTTGTGAACATTTCGATGTAACTTGCTAAATACATATATTGAATAACTTAATTTGCGGCTTTTTTGGGATATCTATTGTGTATTTGTAAGCTTTACAAATATACTTTCTTGGCATTTTCCGAGGCATTTTCAAACCTCCCCTAAAATATTTAAATTATGGTGTAATATTTTTACACCAATGGATGACTCATTTTCAACCCTCAATGAGTCTTAAATTTACCCTTTGACTTTCTTACCCCTACTCCCATATTCTGCTTGAAAAATACTAATTTCAAGACTGTCCTACACCTACGTGCAAGCTTTTGCCCGCAACGCGATTTTAGCAGAGTGACTATTTATGACCTGGGTAGTTTTGGTCTTTATTTTTTAGTTAAAAACATATACATATACAAATAAAGGAACCGAGTAATTGTATTCATAAGTGGCGTAACTTTATTTTAAAAGAAGACCTGTAATAACTTAAAATATTTTTTTTGTTTTATTCAAGTCTATACCGGTTTAATTATAAATAATTACTGTTGTCATAAATTATATCCTATTCAGTGCTGTTTTTTATTACCGCCCCACCCTTTAATTACCACCTCTTAATTATTTAAATGTATTAATTAAAAATAAATAAATGTAATTGATACAAATATCTTAATGTGACAATTACGAATTAAAACTTTAAGATAACTGCAAAGGGTCATCTTAAAAAAGCTAAGAAGGCGAATTTATAAGTTTTTTAAAATTTCATTTCCATATATAAATAACTAATAATAACAATAATATTTTGTAACATGTGTTAAAATATATCATATAGGTAAATCCGTAAAGAACAATAAGGGTGATATATGATTAAAATTAAGAAAATGGTATTTATTTTTTATATGTTAGAGGTGTCTTAATTTTTACCAAAGAATTGAATATCCTCACTTGACTATTCAAAATAATGCTGTTATTGCTAACGGTTCCTAGTTTTTAAGAAAATGTTATGAAGAAGTATATTATTATATAAATATAAGCAAATAAAAAAAACAATTTGTTATAAAAAGGGTGAAATATGGAAAAGCGTGTTTACGTAAAAAACCTAAAATGTTGTTTTCCCTTTTAAAATAAAACATTGTTTTTTTCGATTTGCCTGTATAAATTACTAAAACATTATTAAATATTTAGCCATATCAGCCCAATAGTTTTGGTCTTTACTTTTTAGTTAAAAACATATACATATACAAATAAAGGAACCGAGTAATTGTATTCATAAGTGGCGTAGCTTTATTTTAAAAGAAGACCTGTAATAACTTAAAATATTTTTTTTTTGTTTTATTCAAGTCTATACCGGTTTAATTATAAATAATTACTGTTGTCATAAATTATATCCTATTCAGTGCTGTTTTTTATTACCGCCCCACCCTTTAATTATTTAAATGTATTAATTAAAAAATAAATAAATGTAATTGATACAAATATCTTAATGTGACAATTACGAATTAAAACTTTAAGATAACTGCAAAGGGTCATCTTAAAAAATAAATAATTGGAAGAGGAGACCTGTGGCACATTTTCTTAAAGCTTCTAAAGTCATTAACTTTACCTAGTACAAAATGATTGTACTCTTATAATTACCTGGATACTTGATTTAAATGAATGTAACTCCAGAGCTTATTAAGTAAGATATACATAAATAATGTGGTAGTTTTTTATTGGTAATATAAAATAAAAAGTGTATTAAAAAAATATACCTTTGTTGTGCCATTTTAAAAATTAATTAGCACTTAAAACTGCATACAGGGTGTTTCAGACCTATGGGATCAAACTTCTAGGGGTTGTTCAGAGCAACAGTAGAAAACATTTAAGTATAGGGACTAATGTCCGAAAAAGTATCACTACGGCACTACAGCCCTAAGATGGGTTAAAATTTAAAAAGACGAATTGCCCAAACAGTGACAGTTTTTCCAGACATGGGTCTCTATAATTAAATATTTTTTACTGTTGCCGTGAATAACCCCTAGAAGTTTGATCCCATAGTTCTGAAACACCCTGTATATTAAAAAATCATTCATTTTATTTTTGAATGTATTAGAGTGACAGATTATACAGATTGTACAACTCAAATCGATTTGACTAACAAAACGATAATCGCATAATCTGGCGCATTGTCGTTCAAGTTGTACAACTGACTGGATGTGATGATGTGCAAAAGTCTACGCACACGGCACCGATTGTCTGTTATACTAACTAATACAACCTATCGTACAACAAGTTGTATAATATGTGGACCGATTAAGCTCTAACTTGAGTTATAGAAAATTTTAGGAATTCCAGTACTAGTACTAATTCATAATTTATAAATATAATTTTTGGATGCTGTAGGACATGAACAACAAAAAAACAATCTAAAAAGGACGTCTTGGACTTTAATTTTATGCAATCATTTTGCCATTTTAGATCGAAAGCTGACTGTCACTTTAACTAACATACTAGATACAAAGCTATAATTTTGTTTATAAAAAATGTATTAATAGTCAAATATAAAAATTAATTTTATGCATTGATAATGCAATGGCAAAACGTATTTTTATTATTATAAGTATTTTTCAAAAATTAGGAAATTTTTATACATTACTTTTCATTACTCAATTACATTTTTGCAAAAATGTATAAAATTGCTTGTTTAACAGTAAGTGTTTGTAAGTAATGGGTTATTTGGAGGTACGTTTTTTAAAAAATTAAAAAAAAACTATAAGTATGAAATTTATTAAAAAATATGTTTATTATACGAAAGAACCAATTATTTTTTATAGATTATGCCTTTTAAATATTGGCCCTGACTGCGCCTAACATAGACTGTTCTTAAAATTCTATTTCTGATGAAGCGTTAAAGCATTTCAACTGGTATTTGGCGAATGACGCGACTTTTTTAGCTCTTGCACAGGTTAAATTTTGTGTGTTTTTGACCAAGATCCTTACATAAAACACCGCAAGTTGTAACATATGTCCAGACGGCGTCAAAAATTCGTCAGGATCCTCGCGAACACTTGCAGCTACTGCTGCTATATTTTCTGCACTACGTGCTGCATCTGGTCTATATATTTGGTCAAGAATTAATTTTAAAAATTGTTTGAATTTTTGTGATGGTACAGCGAATATGTTGATCGGTAGGCCAATTACGCGTGGACCATCGATTGCCCGAAGCGCATTAATCACATTCTTCGGAGAATTGTGATTTTCATAATACAGTTAAACAAGTTTAAGACGTTTCGCCGGGATATGTCTTTTTATAATGAATTGCAAAACAACATTTAACACAAATACCATAAGAGTTTGAAATTTGGACGATCTTATTCATCAAAAAATACCTATTGGAAAAAGTACCTCTAAATAAATAACTCGATACTATTGTGGTCAATATTTTAAATGCTGAAGTAAATATTGTCGAAGTCCCCTTTAACAATATAATTAAAAAGTGTTTGTTTAAAAAAGACTTGTCCATATTTTATCAATTTTTTTTAAGTATGTTAATTGTGAAATCCCTATTATTATTATTTTATTTGTTTAAAACCGATACACAGCATCAAAACACAAAAAATATTAAATAAAATAAAAATACTCCACCTTATAATTTTTACTGCACGTTTTTCTTTTATTTTTTTTTTTATCTTTTAACAATCCAAGAAAAAGCCTATATTATAAACGTTCGTGGGTGTCTCAAGCGAGGTAAGAGGGAGTTTGTTGACACGGAACCCAAATACCTGACTATTTAGGGGAAAGAAAAACCTTTGCGGTCAGCAGGTTCTACATTCATAAAACTCTAGTGTGTTTTGGTCCGCTAGGGGCTCATTTTTTTGTTTTTTCTAATAAATACAATAAAACATATATACTTTAATTGAAAAAAATTGAGAACTCGTACATTTTGTTACTTTCGTCAAAAAATTAATATTATTTACACTATTTGTAATTAAAAAAATCATTTCAGTTTTAAAGCATTTATAAATGTAAAAGTTGGATTACAGTTTTTCTCTGGATGGGTAATGCAAGAGAACAAATCAAAGATTTTTTTAAATTTTAAATTAGCATTTTGGAAAAACTGTTTGCATGATACAAAACTAAGTAATACAAAATTTTACTTCGATTGGTTTATGCAGAGCAAGTTATAACTAAAAGTTAAAAAAATGACATAGGAAAAGATAATTTTATTATTTAAAAAAAATGGAACAAAATTGTTGCGGAAAATTAAATTTTATGTTTAAATTTAAATTTAAAGCAATAAAGTAAAAAAAAGTTGTTGGCAGAGATGTTCTCTTGTCACCATCCCCGACGCACTAGATACCTGTAATTCAACTTTTACATTTAAAAATGTTTAAAAACTTTTTAAAATATTAAAAAAAAATAAAATTACAATTTAAATAAATAATATTTTGTGTCTTTAACTTTTTTATTTGAAGTATATATTTTTTATTGTATTTATCAACCAAAAAACCAAAAAAAAAAAAAATAGGCTCTTGGCGAACCATTTTTAATAAGAAATTAAAAATTGTCATTTTTGTTATAAAGTAAGTTTTTATAAGAACGGCTGCATATTTGTTAATTAAAAAAATATATTATATTTAGAATATTAAAAAGTATATTTGATCCAACTTTTACCCTAATCAAACTCTTTTTGTTAAAGATAAAAATTAAAAACCGAAAAACATTTTTTTCACTTTTCTCAAAAATTTTGAGGTTAGAGTAAAAATAGTTATTACATAAGTTGTAGATTTTTTATAATGTTGACAACGTTAACATTTAACTTTTTTAATAGAATGTAAAGTTTAGCTTTAAATTGCAAAATAAAACATTTTTACCTTTAAAACCACCCCCTAACGCATAATTTTGGTCCGGAAAAGATTTTCTTACAGAGTTATGATCACCAAACAAAACTATATCATTAGTTTACTATAAAGCATTTTTTTGCAATCAGGTATTTTGCCTGGAGTACAATATTAAAACGCATAGTAAAAATTGTAAAATTGGATTTTAATAAAAACTGCGTTATGATTTTAAGTTTCTCAAATACAAAAAAAATATGAATATCGATCAAAAGAAGACATTTTTCACTGCATGTTTGTAATAATAAAAAATAATAAGTTTTTCCTTATGGTGTATTGCCATTTTTTATTAAAAGTTGAGATGTTTGCTTGTTAATTTTTTCTCCTTTGTTTTAATTTTGTAATCTTAAAAATAATTAAAGGGTTTGTTTTAAAAATAGCTAATGTCAATTGTTTTTACATTTAAAGATATATTCTTTTATTCTATAAGCATGACAATAAAATAACATTGGTTGTTTTTGCAAAAAACCCTTTAATTTTAATATCGATTTAACAGAACTTAATAACTGAATTGACACTTAAGGCAGGGGTTTTTACCTTATCGAGATTTTTTATTTTCCATGGGCTACTTATGGTATTTAACCAAATAAAAGTTTTGAATGTAAAACAGACTTTTCAACAACAGTTAATACCAAGTATGTCCATATACTGTTAAGACCTAGTATTTGATATTTTGATTTTAATGAATTTTAAAGTCAAACGTTTTTTTGCGTTTTTTTAGAATTGTAACTGGACATGTCCCTTTTTAAATGAAAACTCTACATTTATATTGTAGTTTGTACACGCACTTTGTATCAGCAATGGTTGATGATGGTGATAGCAAAATTAATTATTTTAAATTTTATTTTGGCCTCTTACTATAAATATTTAAATCATTGCTAGCGCCAATCTCCTAAAAAGTAAAAGTAATTTATAGACTGTAATAGTAAAAAATTTAAACTGTATTTAACAATGGTGAGGTATTAAAAATATAAAAAACACATTTTTAAATAGGTATTGTATTACCTAAATTTTTCATGATATAATTTAAATAATTTTATTATAATATATTTTTGATTACAGATTTACCTAACTTACGAGTACGCCATTGATCGGATAAAATATTCTTTTAAAACCTATAATTTTGTAAAAACTTTTCGTTATATATACCAATGCAAATACTTTTTTCTCATTTAAAATGACTGCGACCGTGGAAAATCAACTGTTTAAGTATTGGAAAATATTGTCGATAGTCGGCGGAACTTGGTTAGAAGAATTTCCTGGTAGATCTAAGGGATGGCTTTTCTTATACCGTTGTTATGTTATTATAAATTTAATAATATTTGTCCTAATGATACCAAGTTTTGCTATAGAACTGGTTAAATTAATAGAAGAAAACAGATTATCAAAAGGTAATTAAAAAAAATTAAAATAAAATAAATAGGACCGAATTCCGATTAAAAAGTAACCTTTACCAACCAAGTAACCTACTAAAACTTTTATTTTGTAAAATAATTTTTGAAAACAAAAGTATTCCAAAAATAATATGGTAAATGATTGTATTTTTAAAAACATCCCAAAATATTTGTTAACACTCTGTATAATTCTTACTAATACTTTTTTTATAATCGTGGTAGCATTAATACTTTTTTATTTCATATTTTTGCATTATATTTATACACGAAATTACTTCGCCCTTGTACGAGATATAAAAATAACTTTAAAATAAAAATGTTTTTTCAAATACACTCTTCTTTGACTGATTTTATGATAGTACTAGTTATTAATATACAAGGTGTCTCAAAAACATAATTTTTATTATTAAGTAAGTTTTTTTCTAATGGAAAACCCTGTAAATTTTAACAAATTTGAAAGATGTAATAAATTCTTTATCAAAAATGTATAACACACTATACGTTAATTATTGTTGGTTTTTAAGATATTAGCAGTATGCTATATGGTGTGTAAAGGGATGCCATCCGTCTCGTTATATCGGGACAGCGTTATTAGGCCCTATGTCCCGACTTTCGACATCCCGATTTCTTAACGAAAAGTCCCGATTTACGATATGGAACAATATATTTAATTTTGTGTTTACTCCTTTATCAGCATTAATCAAAATATAAAAGTACTTATTTTTAATTCCTTCACATAATTTTTCAATAATGGCAAGTCAGCGGACCGACGAAAGAAATCGACTGTTGCTAGAATTTTTGAAGCAATTTTGCAATAACACTATAACTTTAAAATGCTGCTGAATTTTATAAATACATATACTATAACACAAAAAGATATAGTGCACCTCTCCCTCCCAAACTTAAACATACCAGAAATTAAACTGGTTACTCATTACCGATTAAAAGTGAAGAAAGAAAATTATATAATATTGTATCTAATAATTATTTTGTAATACTTCGTTCATAAGATTATTTTTGTATCTTGTAAGGGGGTAAAGACGAAGTTATTTCGTGTATAAATAAAGTTTGGATACCCTGTATACCTAAACTAACAAAGCCCTGATCAAAGTTTAAATAAATTCTAGCGTATAAGAAGTAGACGGTAGGTGATAGAGGAGCTTTCCTCCTGAGGAGGTACCATCCCACTTACCCTTCAATGGACCCGTAAAGTCTTAACGGACTTTTCGGGTCCAGGGTGGGTAAGACAGGTTTCCTTTTTTCTTATTTTTTTACCCCAAATGATGGTAGGACACCCGGAAGTAAAATGTTTCGGAGGTAAAATACCCCTTCATTCGGATCTTTGGGCGAGGAGTGCATCCGGGCGGGGCATCATCAAGAATTTTAATTTCCTTTGCAAATATATGTGGGTACCAATATTAACTTCGAACACCATCACCTTAAGTCATCTAATTTCACATATCTTTCTAACGAAAACTCAAATAAGTTATAAAATTTCAACCAGCCACCTTCTGTTCCCAGGCTACGAACTTGTCTTTTCGCCCACATAGTGGCGTATGTGCTTACGTTCGCAACGATCTGGCTTATGCTTAAGTTTTTAATCTTAAATCGGGTAGGCCCCATGATACAAAGAAATACAAGATATGATAAATCGCCGTTCCAATTTCGTCCAATTTGCGCATTACGTCATGCGGTTATTTAAATTTGAATATTAACATGGGGGATATAACTTAATCGTATTTAGTAATACATTATAAGGTTAAGGAGCGTTTAAATGAATTTCTATTGACATTCTTAGTGCCCTGGAACCTAAAAGTCGTATTTTTTTAACCAAGTAAAGTTAATTCCATTACAGTGCCAGTTAGAAAGAATAATTTTGCAGAGTGTATCATAAAAAAATTGTCATTTCAACGCAAACATTTGTTGCACAAAGCTAATTTAAACTTAGTTTTACTGAACCCTAGGGTCAAAATTTTAAACATACATTGCTGTCAGTGTCAAGAAATTATAGGAAATTGAGATTTTACGAAAAGTTCAAAAACCTGACCTCAGTTTAGTAGAACTGCCTTTAAACCTGCTTTCAACAACTGGGCCTTGTGGTTCCTATGTTTTAATGGGTGATTATATTACCATTGATAATAAAAAAAAATACTTTTTGGTATACAGTTTATTTACAACTAAATACAGAGTTATGCGAAAGTATAGGAAAGGACAAATAACTTATATTATTATTCATTTTTTTGATACCTAACTAAAAGAAAATGAATATAATTGCATTTCATAGGTTTCAGACCATGCAGAACTTTTTATAAAGATTTTTTTCGTAGAATTTATAATAAAATAGTTTCCCATATGTAGCAAATTAAGGCGAACACACTGTACAGTGTGTCCCAGGGAAGGTGTTAGAAGAGGACAATATGACCAAAAATCTTGGAATTTTTAAACGTCCTTTTGAGAAAAGTGGTCGCATGGTCAAAAACTAATAAATACAATATTTTACTCCGATTGGTAATATACAGGGCTAGTTATAACTGAAAATATAAAAAATTGCCAAGAGAAAAGTACCTTTATTTTTAAAACTAAGACAAAATTATATAAGTAAATGTTGTAGAGATTTAAATTTTATGTCAAAATTTTAAGGAAAGTAAAAAAACAATTTTGGTTATTTTTTACAGAAGACATTAACACTTTTTAAAATACTTGGCTAAAGGAAGCGAATTAGAAAAAAATTACCCATTTAATTTTTTTAATTTCGCTCCCTATTTCTTATTGTATAAGTTGAAATGTGTAATTTAAAAAATAGACAAATACATTTTTTTACTCTTATGCTTTAACTTTAAATATTGACATAAAATTCAATTCTTTACAACATTTACTTATACAATTTTGTTCTATTTTTAAAAATAAAAGTAGCTAGCTTTTGGGAATTCTGGGGTTTGTACAGGAGTATCCCAAGAGTTTAAATTTTAGGTTCCTTTTGTAACAACTCTCCCCCAAATATTTGGAACAAATCCGCGAGTTTTTACCGTTGCCCTTGTCAGCCCGCTTACACGCACCATTGTTTAATAAGATTCTCGTCCTTCGGAAATCGAAAAAACATTAAACTCTTAACAAAATATTTGCTTTGATAGTCTGTGCTACATCCAACTACCGCAGACCGCATTTTGAAAGTAGAAATTCTTTAAAAACCTCTAAAAACCAGGAATTAAATCACACAACAACACAAAACAAATGACTTTACTTGCCTTTCCCGCAAATATTACTATTCACGTGACGTCACACGGCCTGGCTCCACCCACAATGCGCAATGTCATATCTTGTATTTCTTTGTATCATGGATAGGCCCGATATCCTCTGGCTTTAACTTCCCTTAAGGTCTTCTACTAAATTTATCCGCTGTTTGTACCGGTCCTATCTAAAAATTTCTATGTCGAATTCTTTGACATTCTTTCCACAAAGGTCAATTGCATAATTTCCTAGTTTTTATGGGATGAAGTAATCGTGCTTGGCGACTTTGATGAGGATTGGCTAGGCTCTTCAAAAACTGACCCTTAAGGCAGAGCAGCCGAAATCTTCGCGGTCAGTAACTTTCTTACCAACCTTATTATGGAACACACTAACTTTCCTAGAGTCTTCAACCCCGAACTCTATTAATCATGTGTCACAGCTCCACTAGGTCGCTTAGATCATACCTTAGTTACTATATCTTATTCTGCACATCCCGAGTTAAATGAATGCATGCCACCACGCACCGTTTGGCACTACAACCCAGCCGAGAGGATGTCCTGAGGGACGTCTTTGCCACTTGAAATTCAAGTTGTACAGCGTAAAATTTGCTGAAAGTTTTGTTTTAATTTTTTCTTATGCGCTTAAGATAGAGGGCGGAGAGCCCGCAGCGCTCAGACATTTACTATGATACAAGGCCAATGGTAAATTCCGGCGAATAATACCTTGTATCATAGCAGTAGCGCAGCATGCCTTGTAGGGGCCCCGTATCACAAACAGGTAAGTAGGTCCCAAAAAAAATCAATCCATTTCAAATCTATTCTTTTCCTTAATTTAGCATCACAAACAGAATAGGAGGCCCCCAACAAAAGTGTTGAAGACCGAAAAAAGTTCCCCACTGGCAAAATCCACTCCTTTTTTTATGTCAACATTGCTTTTTATACAAATAATTTTTCCTTACACACATTTGGGGCCCCCGTATCGTTAATATGGCTAATACGGCGGTTGCTAAGCCCCTGTATTATAGTTAATTGTTTTTATATAAAATATAATTTTATAATATTTATTTTTCAATACATAGTATGTAATTAAATTTTACATATACATAGGTATAAATAAAAATAAATGATTATTTGGCTTTTCTCCAGAATTCTTATACTTATTTATTTAATAAAATAATGATTTTTAAGTTATCTGGTAAAATAGTTTAAGTGCTACCCTCATCTGAAGATGACCAACTAACCTTACAGTAATTTAATTTTCAATAAATAACAACATTCAGTTCACTATGGAAAAGGAAATAAAAATGAGATAAATTTTTTGGATATAAACATTAAAAATATTGACAACCACATTGAATTCGATATTTACAGAAAACCAACGACGACAGACACGGTAATAAATTACGCATCGAACCAATCATGGAAAATAAAACTATCTTCTTTTCATAGTTTAATTCACAGACTTGTCACTTTCCCATTAAGTCAATCAAATTTTAACAAAGAACTCTGCATTATTAAACAAATAGCAAGAAACAACGGATATAAAGAATCACTTATTGATAAATTGTTAACAAAGAAAAAACAAAAGTTAATTGCTAAAGAGTTTTATAGTATTACAGAACCTAAAAACAATAATTTTAAGTTTATCAATTATATACCAAACATCAGCAATAATGTATCCAATAGGCTAGATAAGTTAGGCTGTAAAACTGTGTCTGTAAATAAGAGTAACCTAGGTAGATTATTAGTTAACAATAAAGACAAAACAGAAAAATTAGATATGTCAGGGGTTTATAAAGTTAATTGCGCAGACTGTAATGCGGAATATATTGGTCAAAGTGGAAGGAGCATAAAAAACAGAATAAAAGAACACAAAACATCAATTTTAAATGGTTTAAAAAACACAGGCATTTCAACACATTGTATAGAACAAAACCACTTTATAGATCTTAATAATGTTAAACTACTCCATAGAGAAAACAAAGGTAAAAAATTAAATTTATATGAACAACTAGAAATTAAAAAATCACTTATAGACAATACAACTCTTTCTACCAATGATCAAATAAATTTCGCAGATATGCCAATTATAAATAAATTTATTACCACATCTGGGCCGCATAATAAAACCCCTAATAATATTTTATAGACCTTTTTGGGAAAAACGTGTTAAATGGTTCTGTTTGTAAATATTTCTCTTTTTTAAATTTAGTATACGAAGTACTCTTGATGAAGCCCTAGAAAGGCGAAACAATTGTAGAGTAATGCTCTAATAATTTTTGAAACATTAAAAAGCAATTTTTCCTATTTAGTAGTCCTATACTTACACTTAAACAAAAATAATAATTTTATTAAAAAGAATATATTATTAGTACTATAATTTTTTAATTAATTGCCTTTTATAATAATATTTTATTATTATTGCAAGATCACACTAGCTCCTTAAATTGTTTAAAAGTGTATTTTTTTAATAAATATTAACATCTGTATTTTTTAAAAAAGCCAAATTATGTTATATTTAAGTTGATATTCCCAGAAAACAAAATAACTGACATACTGTCCACGGATGGATTAAAAATTCTTTACAATAGTTTTTGCTTTTAAAAAAATGGGATTTACGAAGAGAAAATGTTGATTTAGTATGCAGGGTTCGCAAACACTTAATTAACATTGTTTTTCTCCAAGAGTAAACTACCTTTATTTTTCATTTTTGGCACAATGTTATGGAAAAAATTATTTAGAATAATGCTGTTAAGTGATAAAAACCGTAATACAATTTTTTATTGAACATATGAATAATTTAGCAAAAACGTCTTGAATTCATTCTTTTATAGCTTAAAAATTGTATTGTGTAGACATTTGAAGAAAGCAGGTGTTTGAAAATCAAATTATAAACTTTTATAAGGTCATTTTATTATAAAAGTTTAAAATAATTTATTTTTGATAACTTTAAAATTAGTTTAATTAAACTTCGTGATACCCCTGTAACATCAATACAGCAATTTAAACTGCTATTTTAAATAAATTTTCTAAATGATATTTTGCTTAAAAATAAAAAATAAAGGTAGTGTACTCTTGAAGAAAAATCATGTGTTTTAAGTTTTTGCGAACCCTGTATACAATATCCCATTTTTCTTTACAAGCAAAAATGTTTATAAAGAATGATTTTTTTGAAAAATAAAATTTTGGTTCATTTTCCCTCTTGTTATAACCCCATCCGTCGAGAGTCTGTATATACAATAACTATATAGATAAAAACTTTGGACTTTTTTTTAAATCCCGCATACACCATGTACATTATCTTACCGTCCTCGAATTCAATTTTTTCTTCAAAAAAATGTTACATGAGCTATGGCTATTTTCAAAAATATTAGAATTATTAATTTCTAAAAAATTAACTGCATGCCAATTAAGGCCGACCGCAAACATCAGATTTTGATACGATTAGTCATTCCGACTTTTCTACGTTGTCATTGGTTGTATTTAAAATATAGAATGTCACAACCAATGACAATATAGCCCTTCTAAGACGTACCGACTAATCGGATGAAAAAAACTGTTTGCGGCAAGCCTTAAAGTATTATTTGAAAATGAAAATTTGCTACATAAAACGTAACAGAAAAAAATAGGGCTACAAAACTATACTCTGTTTACTAAATAATAATTGTAGTAAGGCTAGATTACGATTTTTAAATTTCTTGGTAATATTGCGAAAAACCTGTAGCATTGTTGCCGTCTTAGTTATTTGCGATCTAGGGTCAAACGGACACCCTGTATTTTGTGCTATCCAAAACCAAAACCAAAGAATTATTTAAATCGGGGAAAAAATAGTATGTAAGGCATATTTCCGGACTCTTGGTGATTGCTGGACTCCTCCATCGTCCAGAAATATGTGGCATTTCCTACACGTTACATAATATACCATTTTATTTACTAACAGTGGAGAATTATTAGAACACCTTTTTGTTGGAGTGAAAGTCTCATTTTAATAATATTTTTATAACACTGTTAACACTATAGCGTAACAACAAGTACTAATATGAATTGTATCCGCAGTTGGTTTCTTGTGAAACATTTTTTAAATATTAATACTAAATAGGAAAAATTGCTTTTTAATGTTTCAATAATTATTAGAGCATTACTCTACAATTGTTTCGCCTTTCTAGGGCTTCATCAAGAGTACTTCGTATACTAAATTTAAAAAGAGAAATATTTACAAACAGAACCATTTAACACGTTTTTCCCAAAAAGGTCTATAAAATATTATTAGGGGTTTTATTATGCGGCCCAGATGTGGTAATAAATTTATTTATAATTGGCATATCTGCGAAATTTATTTGATCATTGGTAGAAAGAGTTGTATTGTCTATAAGTGATTTTTTAATTTCTAGTTGTTCATATAAATTTAATTTTTTACCTTTGTTTTCTCTATGGAGTAGTTTAACATTATTAAGATCTATAAAGTGGTTTTGTTCTATACAATGTGTTGAAATGCCTGTGTTTTTTAAACCATTTAAAATTGATGTTTTGTGTTCTTTTATTCTGTTTTTATGCTCCTTCCACTTTGACCAATATATTCCGCATTACAGTCTGCGCAATTAACTTTATAAACCCCTGACATATCTAATTTTTCTGTTTTGTCTTTATTGTTAACTAATAATCTACCTAGGTTACTCTTATTTACAGACACAGTTTTACAGCCTAACTTATCTAGTCTATTGGATACATTATTGCTGATGTTTGGTATATAATTGATAAACTTAAAATTATTGTTTTTAGGTTCTGTAATACTATAAAACTCTTTAGCAATTAACTTTTGTTTTTTCTTTGTTAACAATTTATCAATAAGTGATTCTTTATATCCGTTGTTTCTTGCTATTTGTTTAATAATGCAGAGTTCTTTGTTAAAATTTGATTGACTTAATGGGAAAGTGACAAGTCTGTGAATTAAACTATGAAAAGAAGATAGTTTTATTTTCCATGATTGGTTCGATGCGTAATTTATTACCGTGTCTGTCGTCGTTGGTTTTCTGTAAATATCGAATTCAATGTGGTTGTCAATATTTTTAATGTTTATATCCAAAAAATTTATCTCATTTTCATTTCCTTTTCCATAGTGAACTGAATGTTGCTATTTATTGAGTTTAGAAAATTTAAAAACTTATCTAAATTTCTCTCTGTACTATTCCAAATGCAAAAACATCGTCTACATATCTTTTCCAATAAAAAATGTGTTTAATTAGTTGATTATTAGAGTTAAATAAAACTTTTTCAAAATGAGCCATAAAAATTTCCGACAATAAAGGAGAAATTGGAGAGCCCATAGGCAGGCCATCACTTTGTTTATAAGAGTCACCATTCAATTTTAAAAGAATTTTGATTTTAGGCATGTCCGAACTGCATTTTTTAATTCTGTTTTGTTTTGATATCTAAGTCTGAAGCACCGATTAAGTTATTCAAAATTTATATAACTTCTTTCATTGGAATTGAGGCAAAGACTTTTTTACATCAGAAGAAACTAATTACGAATTGTTTGAAATCGTTAGGTCCTTCATAAATTCGATAAATTGAAAAGAATTTTTATTGAGTGCGGGGACTGAAAGTTAATCAAATCGGGTAGTATCTAACTTAATTCCTTTGCAAAGCAGACAAAGGTAACACGGTTACAATTTTAACTAAAATAGACTATATTAATAAGGTAGAACATTTATTAGAAGACAGCAATATAATTAAAATACCAAATGACCCCACAAACAAACATCAATCTGAAATTATTAAGATACTTAAAGATAGTCCCATCATCACACAAAATCAACCATATAAGCTTAAAGTAATGAACCCTTCGACACCTCTATTATATGGTTTACCAAAAATTCACAAAGAAAATAACCCCATTAGACCGGTCATTTCATATGTTAACGCTCCTTGTTATAAACTTGCAAAAGAATTAAGTAAGATACTACCCGATTTAATTAATTTTCAGTCCCCGCACTCAATAAAAAATTCTTTTCAATTTATCGAATTTACGAAGGACCTAACGATTCCAAACAATTCAAAATTAGTTTCTTTTGATGTAAAAAGTCTTTTTACCTCAATTCCAATAAAAGAAGTTATAGAAATTTTAAATAACTTAATCGGTGCTTCTAACTTAGATATTAAAACAAAAACAGAATTAAAAATGCAGTTCGGACATGCCTAAATCAAAATTCTTTTAAATTTAATGGTGAATTTTATAAACAAAATGATGGCCTACCTATGGGCTCTCCAATTTCTCCTTTATTGTCGGAAATTTTTATGGCACATTTTGAAAAAGTTTTATTTAACTCTAATAATCAACTAATTAAACACATTTTTTATTGGAAAAGATATGTAGACGATGTTTTTTGCATTTGGAATAGTACAGAGAGAAATTTAGATAAGTTTTTAAATTTTCTAAACTCAATAAATAACAACATTCAGTTCACTATGGAAAAAGGAAATGAAAATGAGATAAATTTTTTGGATATAAACATTAAAAATATTGACAACCACATTGAATTCGATATTTACAGAAAACCAACGACGACAGACACGGTAATAAATTACGCATCGAACCAATCATGGAAAATAAAATTATCTTCTTTTCATAGTTTAATTCACAGACTTGTCACTTTCCCATTAAGTCAATCAAATTTTAACAAAGAACTCTGCATTATTAAACAAATAGCAAGAAACAACGGATATAAAGAATCACTTATTGATAAATTGTTAACAAAGAAAAAACAAAAGTTAATTGCTAAAGAGTTTTATAGTATTACAGAACCTAAAAACAATAATTTTAAGTTTATCAATTATATACCAAACATCAGCAATAATGTATCCAATAGACTAGATAAGTTAGGCTGTAAAACTGTGTCTGTAAATAAGAGTAACCTAGGTAGATTATTAGTTAACAATAAAGACAAAACAGAAAAATTAGATATGTCAGGGGTTTATAAAGTTAATTGCGCAGACTGTAATGCGGAATATATTGGTCAAAGTGGAAGGAGCATAAAAAACAGAATAAAGAACACAAAACATCAATTTTAAATGGTTTAAAAAACACAGGCATTTCAACACATTGTATAGAACAAAACCACTTTATAGATCTTAATAATGTTAAACTACTCCATAGAGAAAACAAAGGTAAAAAATTAAATTTATATGAACAACTAGAAATTAAAAAATCACTTATAGACAATACAACTCTTTCTACCAATGATCAAATAAATTTCGCAGATATGCCAATTATAAATAAATTTATTACCACATCTGGGCCGCATAATAAAACCCCTAATAATATTTTATAGACCTTTTTGGGAAAAACGTGTTAAATGGTTCTGTTTGTAAATATTTCTCTTTTTAAATTTAGTATACGAAGTACTCTTGATGAAGCCCTAGAAAGGCGAAACAATTGTAGAGTAATGCTCTAATAATTTTTGAAACATTAAAAAGCAATTTTTCCTATTTAGTACTGATTACTAATATGTTTAAACAATTTGTATTTTTATTCCCTACTTTTATTATCTATTTAAAAAGACTGTACAGAGGGTTAAAAGGTAATTAAGTTTAATATATTATATGTGACTAAGGGTGTGTTTATGTCGGAGAGGTTTTCAGCGAGGTTAATAGCGCGGCTCGATAGAAGCATCCTCATGTTACTGTTTCTTTTCCTCACATTGCCTATGTGTTAGGTTATTTAGCTAAACCGGTATCTGAAATGTAATTAAATACTATGTTATAGTTATTAAATATTATGAAATGTTTATTTTATACATTATTTTAATAAACTCTATACTTTATTAACGGTATTATTCGCCGGAATTCATCATTGGCCTTGTATCATAGTATATGGCTGAGCGCTGTGGGCTCTACGCCCTCTATCTTAAGAATGGTAAAGCGCATAAAAAGATATTTAAAACAAAACTTGTAGCAAATTCTACGAAATACAACTTTGATTCTTAGTGTAAACATCATTGAAATAGTAGAAACTGAAATAATCGCAAAAAGATTTTTTTTGACATTTGACTTTCAAGAACTAACGACGCAAACACGAGATTTTATGTGACTTGATACGACATAAGGTCAGACCACACATAACCGTACCAAGTCCGATTTTACGGTGATAGAGAAAAGTGGGACAAATTAATTCGGAAAAAGTCAAAAGCACTTTTCGTGCCCTCAAAAATATACAACGCATTTTTGTCAAGATAAGTCTATTGTTTTATGTATGTATGTATGTATATGTTATTGTTTAAATAAAACAGATATTTCTTCTTATCTCTGTTCCCTTTTTTCAAATTTTAAGTAAGTATAGGTAAAGATCTGGCCACACATAACCGCAACGATGTTCCACAAGACCTGCATCGTAGCACAACCCTGTTTTGCATAGACAAGATTATTGTGTCTCGTACGGTCTAAAACATGCCCAGCAAATAAAATCGTACGTGGATCAGATAGCGCAGATTTTTCCCAAGCCAAGCTTTAAGTTTACAGGCGTCACCTTTGATTTTTGTTTATTACGTATAAAAATTAAAAGTTAGTGGTTAAAGGTTCCTGGTAAAAACAAACAATACAAGAGAAAGTGATTTAATAAGTAATAAAAAGTGTAAAATTAATTTTTTTGTTACATCTCGTGAATATATTTTTTGTTATATAAGTTTTTTTAAACTAATATTTCGAGAAATCAAATAAAATAATGTTTGTTTACTTGTTAAAATGTGGTGCGGGGTATGTGGTCGGGCACGGAGCGGTGATATTAAGCCTACGGCATTTCTTTACAATGGTACATTTCAAAGCCGAGACACGTCGGTGCTACGGTGTAAGATTCGGTGTGGTTATGTTTAGTTAAACCTTAAAACTGTGTTATCCCTTTTGTAAGGATTTTTTATTAATTTATACCTACCTTATAACAGTAATAGTTTTGACCACCAAAAGTACTTCAAGTATCTGTATCTTAGCTGATACAGTCGTGCAAGCTTTGGACTGGGACACTCTAGCTCTACTGATTTGCATTTTATCTATTGTGTATTATGATTTGTATTATCTATTGTTTTAAGACACTATTTTAATATACTCCAACAATGCAAGTTATCTCTGGTATTACCATTAACGTTGTCAAATGCTATTATCACCAGCTCTCTATATCTAATTGTAAAATAGCTATAGGCCAGCCGTTTTAAATGCTTTGAAAAAACCTCCAGAAATACTAAATACGTTTTATTAAAAAAACCTTCCTATAACATCAAAGGTAACATATTATTTATCAAGCACAATGTAAAACATTCTATATTTATCCATTTACTTAAAAAAATTAATAAAATTGAATTATTTTACAAAGTTTAGATATAATGAGAAACCTAAAGATAAAAAGTGGAGGCGTAAGTAGGCAAGAGGTACATTTTAAAGTCTGTATGAAATGTTTCGTTCCACTTTAATGTTTAAGTATTTTTTTGCGGTATCTTTTAAAAAATGGCGTAGTTTTCATCAGGGACATTATAAAAATAACTACTGCATCTAAACATCGTGCTTAATAACCTTAATTTGTTTTTGCAATGCAGTGAAAAAAATATGTAAAGCGTTAAAAAGATTTGTTTTTTAATTTACAGAAAGATTTAAAATTACTAAAATATGTTATTTTGTAAAAAAATTGGTAATTAATATTTCTGCAACTACTTACTTTGGACACTTTAAATTAAGAAAAATACAAATTATCTTAAAGAAAATATTATAATAAAAAAAGTATACAGGTAAAGTTAAGTCCATCCATGGACATACTTTATAGCTAAAGCTGTTTAACTAGATTGTTCTAATAAAAATACTTTTTTTAAGCAATGGAAAATATATCAAAAATGATATTTGTCGCACTGTTATTTCTAAAATGTATTTTAAACCAAAGTAAGGATATAAAGAATTTAGTAAAAATAGCCATTAAGGAGGAATCAAAGATATATGCCAGACAAGAAAATGATGTTAAAGCTATTTACGATCAACATCTACTTTATTGTAAAAAGGTTGTTTTAGGTCTAACGTTTTTGACGTATATGGTTGGAAGCTCCTTAGTTGGTTGCAGTAAGTACAACACTACAAAAATTATTCAAAAATTTATTAATGTTGGTAGAATAAATTATTTTTGTATATTTTTAGGGTGGTTTCTAAAAATCTTATATTTATATACAGTGCATTCCAATTAAAACGAACCACCTCCCATATTTTGGTTATTTGTATACTTATAAAAATCCTGAAATATGTCAATTTTTATTTTTGGGGGACACATTTTTGTGTCAAAATTTTCTTATTAAGGTTATAGGGATATCCCTCATGCTCGCCCTCAATCTTGCCTTCCAGAATGAGTTGTAAAACACGTAGCCTTTAAGAATTATCATGCGTATGTTAATGTTTAGAGTTTTAATTTGAGTTCTTATTTTACAACTATAAACCCCCGTCTAACTAATTATACAGCCAAGGAAACATATTTTATTTACTTTTTCAATAGTGTATCGTTTATCGTGAATTGGGCGTTTATGTTAGTGTTCTTGCTAATGATAATTACTTTAGTTTTCTTCTAGTTTAGTTCTAGGTCATATTCAATTAACGCTTCCACGATATTATCTATAATTCTGTGTAGACCCTCTGCACTGTCTGCCAGCAGTACAGTAATATCCGCATATCTAATAATATTGGTGAGTTTGCTATTAACGGCAATACCGTCTGCTATTTATCCAAGGCCTTCCTAAAGAGCTGCTCGAAATATATATTAAACAATGCAGGTGACAAGATTCACTCCTGTCGAACTTCCTTTTCTATTGCAAAGATGTCGATCAGTTCGTTTTTGAGGCGAAATGTTGCCTTTTGTTAAAGATAAAGGTTTTTACCTTACCGTCTGTTCTCGATGTTTTATCCTCAAATGTATTAATCAGCTTAATGCTTAATTTGTCAAATGCCTTTTCAAAATCAATAAAGCATGCAAATACTTGCAAGCTAAAAGAGATTTTTTTCAAGGCCAACTCGGAATCCAATTGTGCTTCACTGAGATGTTTTGCTAATTTGTTGTAAATGCAAGAGTGAATAATACTAAGGAATATTTTAAATGCGTGACTCATTGGGCTAATGAATCTGTGATCCTTGCATTTCTCAGCGGTTTTTTTTAATTGGACTGTTGGACTGAAAGTTGATTGATATAATATATCGGCCAGTAATGCAATAACAAAATAAGCACTATAGGTCACCCAATCCAAAATGTTCACGTACCAGCATTCGCGTCTTCTTTTCAAACATTGCCTATGAACGATTTTATTTAGCTGATTCTGTATGTTGTTGAGTAGTTTGGTAAAAAAGTGATTTGGGGTCCAACATTTTTCATGCACGTAACACGTATACAGTGTTTAATACACATTGTTAGTAAATAAATTTTACAATATAAAACCGATAACTTATTTAAAGATGTTTGTGGAATAGATTTAGATTTTTCGCATGATCTCTATTGTTTTCAGGCATCGAGACCTTAAGGTAGTTGTCGTGGTAACCTTAGAATTTAACAGGCCGACCTGGGTGCGGTTTATATGGAGACCATAACATCCACGAAAAGTCTAAAGATTTTTGAGGGTTTAAATTGTAAAGAAATAAAAAAATATATATGGGAATTTAAAATGTCAAATCGCTTACTTTACCTTTGTTACAAAAAGTTCAAGGATTTCGAAAAAACTACATTATGTAAAATTTTTTATACTATTAAATATTTTCTAAATCGTAAAGTTGGACGTAATTGTTCATTTTCATTTGTTTAAATTGATTGATTTAATTTGATAAACTTAGCTAATAAATGTTAATTTCCCGAAAAAATTATAAAGTTATTTTCGGTGGCAAATTTGTCAAAAAATTAAATAATAATCCATCAAATATTATTTGAAGGATTTTTTTCTTAACTGTCAGAACAATTGCGGTTTAATAAAAATTCTGACCAAAATTCGAGCTGCCATTAGGTGTTTTCGTAATCAGCATTTTATTTTGAACATGATTCTGCCAGAAGATTCCACGAGAATAATTTTTAATACATTGGCGCCCATACGACCTAGTCTATTAGCACTCATTTGACTCTTGAGGTATCTGTAGTACTACTTTAATGCTAAGTACATACATACAGCGTGTCTACGTAAGTTGTTGTCATATGGGGAAGTTTGTTGGTATTTATTTAACGAATAAAAAATATTCCTTATAAAAAGTTTTGTATGGTTCGAAACCTAAAAGCACCCATCAAATATCAAATTGTGTAAGTCATCTAGGAGGTGTGGCCAAAAATGTAATTTCTTGCTTACGTGTAAAGTATCTAAACATTTTTGCTTTCATCGAATTTTTATAAAGGAAAGATGCTTAGAATTTAAAAAATTCTAATAAAATTTTATTTTTTTACAAAAAAAAAAATCTGCAATATTGGTGAAAATTTAGGTTTCTGCATTGGTGCAATACATTTTATAGGTATAAATTGTATGAAACAATTTTAAATAAACTTTTTAAATTTAATGTTATCAAAACTAGAACATGTACAATACACTAATGTACAAACTTAATTTTGTTTTGGATTAAAGCAGAAAAAAAATACATTTCTTCTTCTAAATAAACAATTTTTCTTATTTACAAGTAATTGTTAACTCCAAACATATTTTCTTTATGATAGTTTTTGATATTAGCAAAAATAAAGGAACCCTACTCCTAGGCAAGCAGTTTTCAAACCTCGTAGATAACTGATACAATTTAATATCTAATGGTTGCATTTTAGGGTTTAGACCATGCAGAACTTTTTATAAAAAAATCCGAAAATTAATAATAAAAAAGTTTCCCATAAGACGCCAACTTACGTAGACATACTGTATGTACTTTAATATTGTATCTATGGATCTGTTTTCCTTTATAGATATATAAACCATTTTTATTTTTATACGGGTTGTTTTCTAACTATGGTACGAAACTTTAATCATTTAAAAAGTTTATATAGACACATTTCCGGACTTGCTTTGTTTCAAGGATCGGTACTTCATAATTATCCTAAATATCCTTAAACCGATTATGAATTTTCTTACATTTGTTTAATGTAATAAGACGCTTTAAAAGCGCTAACTAGATTGTGTTTATTGGGTTTAGTGCCGTCTCAGTGGGCTTTCCAGCCAATAATATTAAAAAAGGACACCCCTGACTTTTTCCGTGTTTTTTTTTTAATTATAAACTACAAACACAACTTTTTGCTTTCTTTTTGGTACGCAGCTTTGCATTCAACAAAAAAAATTAATGCCTCATTAAAACAATCCAAAAGTATCCATAGACAACATGAAATAAAAGAAAAATAAAAAATAAACAATATTAACCTTAGTATATAAGTACAATGCCTAATTTTTGTTAAAAAAACACGCCCATCTATGTGAAGGCTAAAATTGTTTATATTTTAATTCTCAGTTTTTATTTTTTGTTGTTTATGGAAACTTTTTAAAATATTTTAAAGAGGGTTTAAGTTATTTCCTGAAAACAAAGCTAAATTAAAAAAAAATTGAAGACCTTAACTACAGTAAAAGTCAGTGAGGTACTTTTTTCCTCCAAAAATATTGACTGTGGTGCCCACTGAGACGGTATGGCACCCAATAAACTTAATGAAGTTAAATATTTAAAGGCGTCTTATTACAATAAATAAACGTACCAAATTTCAATCAAATCGGTTTGATGATATTTAAGATATTTATAAAATGCCGATTTTTTTTTAACTTTAACGCCTTGTATCTCAATTTTTTAAATAAAATAACAAAGGAAATCATTATTTAAAGTTTTGTACTGTACTTAGAAAACACCATTATATATATATATATATATATATATATATATATATATATATATATATATATATATATATATATATATATATATATATATTTTTTTTGTAGGTATTTATGAATCATATCAATATTTTAAAACAGTTCCTCCGGAACTAAGAAATATAACTACCAAACCCTTACCAGCACCGATGTGGTATCCGTTTGATACAAATAAGTATTACTTTTTTCCTCTTTTGCTACAGTCGTTTAATACATTGCAAACAGCTTTTTACAATTCTTCGATACAAGCTTTAATTTACAGTGTTTTTATATTCATTCAGGTGGAGTTAAAAATTTTGCAGCACGATATAAGAAATGTCGATCAAGCGTTTGAAGATAACCAGCAAACTGAAAATATTAACGATTTTACTCTAAAGATGTTGAAGGTGTTAGCAAGCAGGCATCAACAACTGATTGAGTAATACATACATTTTTTATTTTCTTAATTTAGGAGAGGTCCGAAAAGCCCCGCTTAACTAAGCAAATTGGAATATCTGGCTTGCTAGTTCAAACTGACTGATTTATTGTAGTAAAGTTGTAAAAAGTCGGGAGTTAGGGGGTCCCCATATAAAAAACAGGGTTGGAACCCTGAAAATATTTTGAACGTTTAAGAAAATGTATACCATAGCATAAAGAATAAAAATATGCAATGGAAACGCAAGCAAAAATATTAAAACTAAATACCTGACTAGTTTTTTTACAAAAAGTAATAATATTCTACGAAAAACATAAACGTGAAAAAGTTGTGTTAAGTGCAATATTAAAACGGTTCTGATTTGGCCAATTTTTATTAGAAGTTAAACAATATTTAAATAAGTTAAATAACTAAAAAAATACTGATAAAATGAAGACTGCCCAGGTCAAATCTAACTTACTTTAGGATCTCATAAATATTTGGATTTTTTTGCGGTAAAGCCCACAGCCAATCATAACTTTAGTATTGAACTTGGCTCACGCTTTTCACATTTATGTTTTTAGTGAGATTGTAAAATGTCAGTAGCACATAGGTCTCCATTAAAACGGCCCTAATTGCTCAAATATATTTATATTAACCCTTGAACGACACACACGAACTAAAATTTTTTATACATAAATGACAACATGGGTCGCGCATATGACCCCATGAAGAATTATTGGTATTTTAAATTTCAAACAACAAATAACTTATCTAATTTCTTTTGGGTAATTGTTTTATAATTTAACCAATCATTTTGTTATTTGCACATCTTTGTTAGATTCTCATATTTGTTTTTTAAAACATTATGTGTGTGCGGTAAAGTATTAAGTCTTTCAATTTTGTTTGATCGGTCTGCCTTGTGCTTTAAGAAAGGGTACCCTATTTCTACGTAGTTTTTCGTTTGTATGAGTAACTATTTTATGCAGCATGTTAAAATTTTTAAGCTTTCTACTCAGTTTTTGTCCCTTTAGGTTTAGGAAGATGCAAAATTATTTTTTTCCTGTCCGTGTATACTTTAAAAGGGTTTACAGTGCCATCTGTAACCACTGCTTCCATAAATCATTTTTTTGTGGATGTCCTAAAAGTACTTCATCATCACGATTTATTTTTTGTTAGCTCATACCCTATTTCGACTACCTCCGCTTCTTTCTCTTCTTGTTCTTCAGATTCACGTCCACTCAAGTAATAATAATTATTGTCAATAACCTCATTACTTTCTTCATGTCGCCTTTTAATCTCTTTTAGTTCCTTTTAGCTTTAATATTCTTTTAGATAGGTTTTTTTTGTTAAGCAAACAACAACACGGGTCGCCGGCTACCCCAAATACCTAAAATTCAGGCAATAAACTTCTGCGGCATACATTATTTGCTGTGGTAATAGTAACAGCCACACGCCTACAAAGGTAGGTGTAGCAGAAATATTATAAATCCGGCTGTCCATGAGAGCGGTTTTCCGCTCGCGGATGATAATTCAGCGTTGTGATTGGTTAGTGCAAATTTAAAATGCTTTTCCCGCCATTTTTGACGCGGATCCGCAAAAAGTTGAAATGAAGTTAACTTTTTGCGTTTTTCACTAGATTGTGCGGATTTTTTAATTTTATAATTAACCAATTTAATAGCCAGGAACTATAACCTTGAACTAGTTGATTACCTTGATGAGTTGTTGCTTGAAGATAAGACAAGGCGTTAAAGATCCATTTTAAATAAAAGACGTGTTATGGACGACATTAACTACACTTATTTTATTTTTTTTACTTCAGTATGATATTTGGCGAAAAAAGATATTTATCCTACTTTCAATACGACCAAAAAAACAAAAAAGGAGGCACAGGTTTTGGGTTAGAAAAAAAATTTACAAAGAAAAGTTTATAGCAAATAAAAATAGTACCTGCATAATTCACAAAGCACAAAATTAGAAGATTTCTTTATTTTCTTTGCATTACAAAAGTGGATTTTTACATAATTACATCCCACAGACAGATGATGATTGACATCTAGTGATCTTCACAACCGTAGTATCAAATTCTAACATAAAATCACCATATTCAAAACAAAACACTTTAATATTTTCCGCTACAATAGACGTGTCAGCGGATTTTCTGCGTATAGTTTTAATACGCAGGCGGAAAACCGCTCTCATGGACAGTCGGCTTAAGACAACTGCTGCAAAAAAACCTTAAATTTAATTTGGTGGGTCACGGGCTACGTGTTGAAAAAAAAATGAGATATATAAAGTTGTGTTTTTATTTTGCTTATTTTAAAGAAAGCATAGAAATGTTACCCTGATTAACGCAGTTAGTGGAGTACCGTTTTTCTCGGAATATTCTTTCAGTTGCTGCTCGAGACGCCACTGAACCTATTAACTGTAACTAAGTTTTGTAATAAATTATATCCCAAATGCCATAAATATTATTGCAAAATTATAACTATATTGATACTTTAGATATTTAAAAAACAAATTTATTTTTTAAATGTTTAATACACTTCATCTTGACAACCAGGAATTTGCGGGACCATGTTTTTATGAACTGTTTTTAACTTTAAGAAGTAGAATTTACCCTAAAATTTTCTTAACAAATATTTATGCCACCCTGTATATTTTTTAACAAATAATATTTTGACGAATTTACAGGAAGTTCAATTTGTAATTGGTTATCATTTTAAAAACAATAGAATATAAAAAAATACGCTACTGCATTTTACGTAAAACCTAATGTAAGAATCCGATTTTACTCTGAGTCAACTTAGATAAAAGAGGTACCTTGCTTTCCGAAAGAAGGATTTCAGGTTAACGAAAACCTCTTGGTCCTATGTTTATTAATATCTAAAAAACCGGCAGTTGCACTAAGACAACCTGTAAATTTGTCCTGTGTTAATATTAAATTTATTGTAGGTGGGTCAAACAGTTTAATAATTCCATGAAATATTTGCTATTAATTGAGTACTCAGTATCTTCTATGATACTGGCGTCAAATTTAATTCAAGTAATTTTGGTAAGTACCAAATACTTCATTTTTTTTTTAAATTTTGCCCTTCTATCTGAACGTTTAGGCCTCTGACACGATACTAAGCGTCAGCGGCCAGCGTAGAGCGGAAAATTTGAGAGCGCTGTCTTTGATCTTTATGCGAGAATAAAAGAACTTGTTTTTTAATTAGCCACTCGACGCTGACGCTGGTTATCGTGCCCAAGGCCTTCTGGTTTCACCAACTATTGACAGGGACGCTGGGTAACATTGCATATACTTGTCGCTCCAGTTTGAAGTAGGCATAATGACACTTCCTTAGATCAGCAATATACCTGATCAAACCTTGTTAATAAAATAGTTCGATATTTAATGTAGCAGTACGTTTTTAAGCTACGACATAAACTTGTATTTGTTTTTAATGGAAACTATAGCTGACAATGATATTTTAAAAAGTTCTTTTTATACGTTTTTACCGATGTATACCATGATGTACTTTAAATAAAAAATAACTTAGTTTTTGACATAATTACTTTTAAATTTGTTTTTTAAACGGTTTAAAAAAAAGAAAGTTATTAATTCGCCTGTATGTTTTTTTGTGAATGTATGTTACGCGATTACTCCGTCCGTTGTGGACCAATTTCGTTGATGACTTGACAAAATGGGTAAATTTTACCTCAAGGTTGTCTAATCTCCCTTGAAAGAAGTACCAGTAGTTTTGACACCTGTAATTTGGTTGGTTGGAAGAGCTACATACGGTCATGAAAAACTGTCACATTGGAGGAAAGGGGGTCATGGTTAGCTCTGGTTGGTTAAATCTTTTTTGTTTTTTTTTTTTTGATTTGCTTTATAAAGGAATAAAAAAATATGGACCCCTCCAATGTGACAGTTTTGCCTGACCGTCTGTAACATTTCAAACCAATCAAATTACACGTCCTTGTAGTAGTAGTCCCTGAAAGAGGTACTGAAAGTGTTTTAGTGTATGTACGAATAATTAGCAATAATAATAAATTATAAAATAAAAATAAACTAATAGCAAAAATATACACTTAAAATTAAAAATTAAACTCACTTAAAAAAAGTTAAAAATCATAAATTAAAAAAAACTGCTAAATGTTAACAACTAAATAAGCATAACCTTTTTATACTTTAATACTATATGCTATTACCTGATCAATTTTTTTTAAATAAATATTTTAAAATTTTTAGTGTGTAAAATTAATAAACAATGACTTTTCTTTTTATCTTATTCAGTATTATACACATGTTTTACATAATTTTAAATACATTTAAAATAACTAAAGATAAGTACTAACTTTTAAAAATAAAAATATTTAAGTTGTTATTTTAAGGGTTTTTAAAACGCTTAACGAGATAATATTGGTATTTTAAATGTATTTAACTTTAAAAACAAACCAAATTAAATAGAAAAAATAACAAAAACTAAAAATAATTTACAAGTAGTAATCAATTTAATTACCGAATTTATAACAATAATAAATGCAATAAGGCTTTAAATTTAACTAAGTTAAAAGAAGAAAACACTACTGTTCAAAGATTATATAAAACTTCACTATTATTGCCTAAACCCATGCTATAATCTTTTTAAAAGCAAATGTTGCCTTTCGGACACAAGGCCTATACTTTTTTTTTATCATAAATACTTATTAATATGAAAAGTGAGTCTCATAAGCATATGAGAGTTAAAATATTTATCGAAAAGTCTGTGAAAAACAGGAAAGAAAATTTCAAATATACAAGTTTGCTTGTCTCGCGGCCAACTAGAAAATCACACAAATCTAAAATTTATTATGTCCAAAATTAATTTTTCGATGAAAGTATATCCCGATATGCATCGTTGAAAAGCTTATAAAAAGGCATTTTTAAAAATGTTATAGCCAACTATGGTTTCCATTAAAAAATAGCAAATTTATGTCGTAGCTCAAAAACAAACTACTACATTAAATATCGGATTACATCTTTCTATTGGAAAGATAATTATTTACGAGTTTTCTATTTACACCTTTTTTTTTTTTTATTTCAATATTGATTGAGCTACAGAGAAATTCTTTTTACATTTAACCCTGTCTATAGCTGCCACGGTTTCTAAAATCTCTGTACTAAACATCAAACTCACCCTGTATGCTCTAAGAACGTTTCGGTGAACGTCTGATGTCTAAAGTGAATGCACCAGATTTATACCAATGTTCTTTGTCTAATCTCTACCTGGTTGTGTTTATTCCTCTAAAACTAAGTTAATAGCATTAAGCTGCCACGACGATTATTTTGCTGAATTAAGATAATTGTGTAGCTTCATTATTCGTTAACATGCTTGGTTGGTGCAAAGTATATTTACCAAAACTTGAAAAAAAACATACTACGATTTATTTTAAAGCTTTTATAAAATAAAATAAAAATAATTTTAAATATGAAGGAATTTTTAAATTTTTAGTTCTTTTTTTAATAATAGGGTCTAGAACCGCAGCGGTCCATTTTTATGGCTACTTATGGAGTCTACCCAACAAAAACTATCCATTTAGCGTAAAGAACATTAAATTAAATTATGTAAAGCAAATTACCACAACAATATAATTCTTAGATAAACAAGAACATTTTAAAGTCATTCAAATTAAAATATACATCATACCCCAAAATGTTAAACTTTGTGGAAAATCATTTTCATATTTACTAGACTTCATTTAAATTTTCTCCAAAATTTTTACAATTACGAGTTTAGTTTAGGTTCAGTTAAACTTGACTGGTACTTGAACCTGTCCATTTAAAATATATTGCTGTTAAGTAAATGCCAAAAGTGACAGCATTATATTTTAAATAGATAAGTTCATGTACCAGTTGAGTTCAACTGAACCTAAACTGAACTTGCAATTGTAAAACTCGGCATAAAACATATTATTTAATTAATGCACTAAACTCCCTTATTATCATTTTCGAAGCACCGGTATTACAGATGTATTTTGGGTATTAATTAATCTATTTATCAGAGATATTCATGAGTTAAATAATCCGGTAAACTAAAGGATATAAACAGACTTTTTTAGGGAGTTAGGGTCCTCTTTATAATTCCATTTTTATTGTTAAATCTTCTTCAAGTGTACATACTGGCTTGGAATGCAAATGAAATTATTATTCAGGTAATTTTTATTATTTTACCGGTTTTTGCTAATTAAACTTATTTTGATGTATTTATAGAATAATTATTAAAAACTGGTTTTATTTATACAACCATGTTATTGTTCTTTTTATTCCTTTTTTATATACATGCATCTCTTTTTGTCAATAAAATAGTATACAAACATCGGTAAAAAGTTTGATTTTTGTCTTGTTAAATGGGAAAACCATCCCGTTTTCTAGACAGAAATGAAATACTTCGCACCTCGGTATATAATTTAATATTGTAGGGTTGACTTGTAATAAAAATAATTAAAAATAAATAAAGAAACAATTATTAATAAAATAGTAGGCAAGCCTATTGTTACTTCAATCTTACATTCTTATTGTTTCGAGAAAAAAACGAAACGTACATGTTTTCCAAAAGAATATTTTATTGTATAGACTGAGATGTGGAGGAAGTTAAGTATGCAAAATATGAGGACCGCATATCGTAAATCTTTTTGAACTTAAAAAAGCTTGCAGATTATAAATTCGGATGTTGCCAGAAGCCCAATTGGTCCCTTTTTTTGTTTACGCCACTCTTTTGAATATTCAAGTAAATGGACTGAACAAATGTTTTGACGCGATTTTAATAGTTGTTTTTATAACAATATCCAATTATTTTTATTATTTAAAGATACAATAAAAAAAAATTAAATAATTAAAACAATTGTTGATTAAAAGATTATTAATTGTGAAAAAATCAAGTTTTAACACAGTTATATTAAAAGAAAAATGTAAAAATTATCATTTTTTATTTTATCAATCATTATTAATACATATACAAAACAAAAATTTAGACAGGACTGGACTTACGGAAATTTTTTCAAAATACTGTATTTACCCTCGTTGCAAAAGAAATCTGATTTAGCTACAATTAAGCTAATACATTTTTATTGTAGACAAACTATGGAAAATTATCCAAAAAAAGCAAATTTTTCAACAGTTTAAGGATATAGGAATTATAATTATTTTTGATAAATAATGCTCCCCATAGAGCATGCATTTCCCTTGATTTTAATAAATAACTTTTTTTAGTGTCCTTTGAAAATCAAAAATGTGATTTTACCATGGTTACTAAGTTGGATGCTGACCAATCTTAACAGTAAATTAATTATTAATACAGGTAGTAGCCAAATTGTAGATAATTTTTTTTTGCAACGAAGTTTATTGCATCATTTTGGAAAAAGTCCCGTAAGTCCAGCCTGTTTAACTTTAATTAACCAAAACTGGCAAACTTAGAGGAAACTACCTATTAGCCTCTTAAAAATAAAAATGATAGGCGCATCAGATAATAAAGTTATTATTAGTTAAAAAGGGTGCAAGTTTAAGTTGGCCCACACTGTATAAATGTAAAAGTCTGATGTGAAAATTGTTCTTAAATAATTTAAGGCAAAGCCGAGATTTTGTGAAATTAATTTGTGTCGAAGTTAGCGGTTTTTTCTCCTAGTCTGCTGGTAGAATCACAACCACCGAGAGCGTGTGATGCTGCCAAAATACGACAAACGTTTTTGCCCAGGGATTAGGCAGCCAAATGACATACTGATATGTATTTCTTCTTATATGAACCGTTAAACCACAAGCCCAAACAGCCAAGACGTGTTAACATATCCCAAAATGAATTGCCAAGATGGAAACATCTGTATCAGCGCTAATAATAATTATAATATAAACAGCTTGACTTTTTATGGCGTGAAAAATGTGGCAAAACATTCTTGAATTGGCTTCTAAATGGTTCGGTTTTAATAATGGTACCTCAAGAATAAAAAGCAGTCCAATTTAAAACATTGTGTTGCAATCATCATTTTTTATTTGTAAATATCTAGCAGCAGCAGTTTGAAAAAAAAATGTTACAATTATTTGGAATTTTACTATGATAATTTAAAATTACGAAATTTTTTATTTTTTGTTCTTACAATTGACTCCAAACATTTTATCGAAATAACATCATATCTGACAAACACTACGTCCGATCGTTTAACACCTATCTGCAAGAATAGATCGTCGATTCTTTTGAAGAATGCCTTGGCAAAATCCCCAACGGTGTTGAAATTTTTCAGATGGATTCGGTGAACAAGTGCCATACCGCCAAAAATAAAAACTTTACAATTTTCTAATTTAAAAACCTCACTTTGTGTGTTTGCATCGTACTTATATATTATTTTCAATTTTCAAAGCGAGTTCTGATTTTTTATATAAAACCCTTCTGAGTCTACGAGATACTTGCAGTAATCTAAAATTTCATGAGATGCTAAAATTTTTGTGTCAAATCCACGTTGATTAGCCAACAGAAATGCTTTGTAAAAAATACTTCCATTTGTAGCATTTAGTAACTATTTTTTAGAAGTAGTTTTACTTTATTTTTAGATGTAACTAAAAAGTTTTCAAATTTACATTTTTATAGTCTCTGAGCCAGTAATAAAATGGACTTTACGATAAGAACACTTTTAAAACCCTTTTAATGGGTGTTCCTTTTAACGAGTCTACCACAAATATTCATACTTCCATATATGGAAGCGGCGGTTTAACCCAGCTTGTCAATGCCAAATTTTTAGGGTGTCGGTCTGGGCGAAAGCGTCACTTTTTTGTTTAAAAAACAACTATTAAAATCGTTACAAAGTATTTGTTTGGTCCATTTACTTGAATATGCAAAGCAGGGGTGTAACAAGAAAATGGACCAATTGGGCTCCTGACAACTTTCAAACTTATAATCTACAAGCTTTTTTGAGTTCAAAACAATCTGCGATATGCGGTCCTTACATTTTGCATACTCAACTTCCTTCAGCACCTGCACTAGTATGGAGCTACAGTTTTGCACTATCACTAACGTATAACTAAATCCACTAAATATCTTGAAAGTAGAGGAACGTAAAAAGTTGTGATACCTTGCACTTTTTTGTATAGAAACCATTTAATAATGTTCAATTTTAATAACTAAAAAAAATATGGTAATTTATATTATACCTGGTGTCAACGAATTTATTAGACAAGTCATAACTTCTAGGGTATTACACATATTAAAATATAAGATGGTATATGTAAATGGTATAAGAGAAGGAGAGTTTTTGCATATTGTTTACTTTCCAGTTACCTCCGGTTTAACCGGAACTGGCTCCATTTTTTTATTTTAAATGGAACACCCTGTATATTTTATCATTTTGAAATTCCTAAGACAATTCCAAATCAAAACGTGACATTTTTAAAATTGTTTAGCTCTTCTTAATTTTTCTATAGCCATTTTTAATATTGCATCTAGGTGGCCCTAATTGGGCTCAAATTAATCCAGGGGCTCCAGGTGATGTTAGAAAAATACAATTGCAAAGCTTTAGTTACTAGGATAAAAGCCATGATTGAAAGAAGTAAGCAAATTTACATTTTCGTGTCTAACTATTATTTTTTAAGCCTTAGACCTTTTTAGGCAGCCACTTTCCTAAAAAGAGTTTTTCAATCAATCCAGCAATAAAGTAGGCGAATTTTTTTAAAAAATGTTAAATTCCTATTTAGAATTGCAAAAGGGTCAAACAAGGTTAAAATATACAGGCTGTTTCATTTAAAAATTTACAACTGGAATCATTTCTGGTTAAACCAGAAGTAACCAAAAAGTATAAATATGCGAAAAAACTTTTCGATACCATTTACCTATTAAAATTTCATTTTGATATGTCTAATACTCTAGAATGGATTGTCTACAGGGTAACCGAAAGCCATGCCGGGCCCCGGTACAAGTACGGGCCTCCTTAATTAACAAAATAACTAATTGATGATTACACCGGTCAACAAAAAAAGAATTTTTGCGCATTGGTTTAACTCGATATATTCTCATTATATAAGCGAATAAATAAAAAAATCCAATTACAAATAAAAAATATTTGCTTTTTAAGAAGTTAAAACAATTTGACCATTTTTGATTTTTGTGCCCAATTAATGGCTCTTGGCGCGTTATCGCTGTCGTAAGCGTGGTACGACTAAAGAGTAGTGTTTTTTTGTGTGGATGGTCCGTGAGTGACAGTATGTGTATGCATATTACAGTAAAATAACTTGAGTTATTTTTTATTTCACTGTATCAAGCTGTAGAAAATGACTTTAAGAATATATAAAAGAAACGGTGACTCTTTTTGCTATATTTGCGGCGAATTTATTAAAGTGAGAGTGAAAAAGTTTGATTTAAAAATTTGCGAGGCATATCAAGCTTACTTTCATCTATCAGTTAAAAACCAAGATAAAAAATGGGCACCGCATGTGTCATGTAACTCTTGCAGATACATTCTGGGCGGTAAGTTTATTTTCTAAAATTAAAGCCGGAATCTTTACGCCCTCAAATAAAAAAATATATATGGATTGTGATATATTCCGGCAGCTACTTAACAATGAGGAGAAAAAACCTGATACAGTTTTAAGGTATTGGTTCATTGTTTTCTTTGAAACCATGGAGGTAAAAATTATGAGGAGCTGATCACTGACATGCTTATACATTTTTCCATTATCGGATGTAGTATAGCTCTAAAGATGCACATATTACATTTTTGTGTAAATAAATTTAAAGATAATAAATAAAATTTTATTCAAGGGGAAGCTTCTATCAAGATATCCGTAAGTTAACAAAAGTTTACCGATCGGTAAATAGCGGTTTGTCATTGGTTTGACAGCGGTAATCGGTAAAAGCGTTTTGGTACGCTTTAGTTTATGCAAATTAGTATCTTGTGATTTACCCAATTGTATACATTTGATATTTGTTCAGTTGTTTTGAACCAATATACGATGCTTATTTAGCCCTAGTTAGATTAAAATTATTTGGTACAGTGGCGACTGACTTTTTTGTACTTCTGTATTTTTTTTTCGATCAAACAACCCAAAATACCCCTTCCTGTTGTCATAGAAATATCCTTTTGAATGTATTCTAAACTGTTTATTTTTTTATCCAAGATAAATTCAAATAAAATATAAGAGCCTAAAATTAGAAAAAGTCAGTGACGTATGTTCTTTTCTTAATAACATTAGCTGTGGTGCCCACTAAATAGCCACTGTATCCAATAATTTCAATTTAGTTAGAGCTTAGTAAGCGCCTTATTACTTTAAACAACTCTACAACATTTAAACCAAATGGGCCTACGGATTTGTTTTTCCGAAACGAAGCAAGTCTGGACGGATGTTCATAAGATCTTTTTTTTTTGTAAAACGATATAATGAAATGCCCCTTGAAATTTCGTACAGTTATTGGGTACACCCTGTATATACCTTTATATTATTTATATAAAAAAATATTCAACATAAACAATGTATCTATACCGACATTATAACATAAAAAGATCCAATAAGCAATAACAAATCCACGGAAAAAGAAAAAAAACAAACCTTAACGTATATATTTGTGCGACAGCGAAAGGTATTTTTTTCTCTCGCTTCGCGTACCAATTGGTTAAAGGATAAAGGCAAATTCTTTTTCGACCAATGAGCACGTTCTCAGGAATAAACCGAAGGCACCGAGATATTTTGATCGGTAATTGCGGTTGACAGTTGAGACCGAGAGTCTAGAAACCCCGTTTCAAAACCTTACCAGAACCAAAAAATCCAAGAAAACCAATGTCTTGGTTAACTTACGGAACGTGTCGCAGTTTGATCGGTAGTTTCGGTTGACAGTTAAACCGAAATTTTGAGAAACCTCGTTTTATAATCAAACCAGAAATAATAGAAAGGTTACGAAACGGGAACCAGAAAAACCAAGAATCGTGATTAACTTACGGAACGTCACCTAAGAAACGTTACACAGGGCCAGTATACTGAAAGCATGATAGGGGATTATATTTGTTGGTTTAATAGGAGAAACGTTCACTAAACATGGCAGAAACAGTAAAATTATTTATTTTTAAATATTTGGACTCTTTTTTTACAACTTTTATTTTAATAATAAAGCATAAATTGATATTTGGTATCTTTGTGTTCAATTCTTATGTATTTTATTTGATTTAAATTTCCCATTTTTTACACACAAAAGCAATTTGAAAACTATTTTTGGTTCCTATTCTTATTTCTAAGTATATAAGCAATAAAAATACCGTATTTATAACCCGTGCGCAAAAATGCTGTAGACCGGTAATATCTTATAGATTTGTTGACAACCGGTACAGGTAGTATTTTTACAAAAGCTAAGTACACACAATTTTAAATTTTATACATAATTATAATACATAAGTGCATAGCGTTAAAGAGAATAATAATTGTCTTTAACAAAAAAGAACATAATTTTTTTGTTGTAAAATAATGGCTGTGTTACAGAAAATTAAGATTAATTTATAAGGGAAGATAGATAAAACATGTATTTGTATGTCTATTCAAGAAGTTTTAGTAGAAAAATAATAATATGCAACTCATGCATCATGTATCACTTTATGCACTTGTAACATTAATTAGTATTAGTTTATTAAACAAATATAATAAATATAATAAAGGTATTAAAAATATTGTATTTTTAATGTGGCAGAGCTCAACGGAACTCTGTAGATCTATATATGAGTGCAACTGGTATGAGCATAACAAGCAGTCTAAAGCAATTGTACATTTAATGATGTTGAGATGTCAAAGGCCTCTTGCATTGTCGATTGGACCTTTTGGAGATATGAATCTCTTTGCAGCAATTTCGGTAAGTATGTTTATATTTAACAATATTTAAATAAGTATTACAGGGGTTTCTCAAAGTTTACTTTAAATATTTTAGTGGCGTATTTTTAAATATAGAGCATTTTTTTATAAGCATGTGTCTTAGAATAGACAGCCTCTGAGCTACAGCAATGGTAAGGTGTGTAGAAAAACAATACTTTTAAAATGTAGCTACATTTCTGCAAAAGGTAAAAACGCAACTTCAGAAGGGGAAACAAGGATACGCAAATTTGTTGAAACAATGAAGTTACACTAGAAAGATCATAAAAACTAAAATATTTTATTCCAATTCTGTTAAATATGTGGTAGACTGTGAAGCTGGATTTATACTTTGACGTTTTTGTTACCGACCGCCAATAAACGTTTTAGTTTCTGATATGGTGCAGTTATAGTTAGCCGCTCAGCACTACTGATGGATACCTACATGTGTAACGAACAAAACACAATTGTAAATAAAAATTAGGGTTATAGATAAATAAATATTACCTACAAACAGCTCTTATACCACATGACAACACCCAAAGATAAAGTGACCACATTTTTAATCATGGAAATCCGGACAAGCGAAATATTTTGGATTTTTTTGTTTTTTTCACCTAATTTTTTTAAGCAAAAACAACTTCTTACATTTGAAAATGTCGTTAATCCTCCACGTCCCCATCTCCGCGAGAAAAGAAAAAACCCTCTATCTCAGCACAAATCGGAACTTTTTCAAAATATCGGGACATTTCCATAAAACGGCGGGATGCAGGACAATCCTTAAAAAAGCGGAACTGTCCCGCCAGAATCTGGACATGTGGCCACTTTACTTAAAGATGTGATTGGGTATTTACAAATAACAAACAGAAAAAGTTAAAAGTTGATCAGCTCTAACGGAGAGCGGAATCAGGTAAAGATGGGTCCAAATTTAATTCATTCTGAAAGCGATGCCGCCAAGTACAGAAAAAATGATAAAGTAAAGGAACTCTTTTGTGACCAATGATTTATTGCAGCAAAAATATTTAACCCGACGAGTTTCTAGTACCACGTCATGTGCCACCGGTTTTATAGTAGGCAGAGGCGAAATAAAAAAGTGTTTTGTAAGTAGGTGATACGTGTTTTAGCAATGTATTTTTTATTATTTATCTAAAAATATGTAATCAGGCTCTGTCCGAGGCTATGTGTATTCGAAAAGGTTTGTTTACTTTATAATTTTTTGTGTACTTGGCGGCATCGCTTTCAGAATGAATTAAATATGGGCCCATCTATAACAGAATGTATAAATTAATAAATGGTACGTGGTTGTTTCATCTGTGAATTGCAAACGTCAAGCGGTAAACTATATATCCAGCTTGATTGCTTATTTAACTAATTTTTATTTAAGTTGTTTATTGCATATAAAAAAAATAAAAATGAGATATGAAAGAGAATTATTTTTTAAAATATTTATTAATATTGTTAATATACATTATTATAAATCGGTGGAAAAACTACCTAATTTGAGAATACATTTTGTCCAGTTTTTTTAAATTTAAAATTAATTAACAAAATAACTTATACTATATTTCTTTTTTTTAGGCAACTAAACTGGGCTACTCATATTTGTCTGTAATATTATAAGAACAAGGAATATAACCATATTTAAACATTTACCTATATTAAAAACACAAGTACCAACCACAAATTAGGTATTAATTCAATAGAATCACGCAATGTTTTTTATTTTCTTTTATTTTGTAAATTTATATGCAGTGTCTTTTTATTAAACTGTAAAAATATGTTCTGCTAAAGAAAATAAAGTTGCAATTAAAATAAATTATTAAAACTTAAAAAAACATGTTTTTGGAAGTTCCAACCTAATGAGAACATTTTTAATTATTAACTTTACGATAAAAATTGCCTCTTTATAAAGAGTTTTGCTCGATTAGAAAATACATTTCCACAAAATTAACTGAATGTTGGATGTACAGAGTGGTTTAAAAAAGACTTGTTTTCAAATTAATATACAGGGTATTTTCTTACTACGGTACAAAACTTTAAAGAGTAATTTCATATGTCGTTTCATATTCAAAAGTTTTTATAAAAATATGTCCGGAGTTGCTTCGTTTTTAAGATACAGTTAAAGTTTTTAAGAAAGTAAGAATTTAAAAAATATTATAATATTGTTAAACTGGTTTGATTAAAATTTTGTTCGTTTGTTTGTTGTAATAAAGCGCTTGTGAAGCTTAAACTAGATTAACTTTATTGGGTCCAGTGGCGTTTTAGTAGACACCAGAGCTTATGTTATTGAGAGAAAAATGTACGCCACAAGCTTTTTAAGCAATTTCTATATTTTTTCGTATAAAGCAAATAAAAATTCAACGTTTTTGTTTTAATTTTATTTTTGTATCTGGCATTGTAATTAAAATTTTTATAAAACATCGACTTTTTAAGAAAAAAATTAAAGCCATCTTTCTTAAAAACGAAGAAACTCCAAACATATTTCATTAGAAACTTATCCATATAAAATCACATAAGAAATCATTCTTTAAAGTTAAAAAATACACTGTATTTTTATTTAAAACCAGGTTTTTTTTAGGCCGTCCTTTACCCCCAACATACAAATAATATTGTGAAAATATATGTTCTTATTAAGCAGGACTTTATATAATTTTTTTTTCGTAAAGTTAATATTTAAAAAGTTTTCCATTTGGTAAAAACTTCCAAATACACGCTGTAAACCGGTTGGTGCGTCGCCGAACAGAACATAGGAAATCCCATGTAAATTTTAAGGGGGTCCATTTTTGACTCCCATGTACATTTTATGAAAAAATGAATTTTGAATTATTTATTTAAATGTAATTGCAAAGCTACAAAATTTTCGTTATCACTTAACAATTATAGATACTTTCGATCAAATAAATAATTTGTACCTAATTTTCTTTCAAAAAATAACTGTCACTGGCTTTTTCTCATGTCATTGACAGCATTCATTTTACAGGTGACTGTTTGGTTTTACCTGAACCGAAAGCTTGGTAATTTTGCAATTAGATTCAATTGAATAATTTAAGTTACTGGTAACTTGGCACAAGGGTTTGTCCGATTGGTCTCTTCAAAAAGTTTTCCGCTCGCGCACTAGACTCTCTCGAAGAGGTACGGAAAGAGTGCTACCACCTACTACAAATGCCTACTTAAGGCTAAAACATTACAAGTGAACCCAACTTTTCCTAGTCAAAAAGTGGATGATTTCGGAAAATAAGGGTGTCAAAAATTTAATTTAGCAACGAGGTAATCCCGGACATCTGTTGAAAAATACATTTTTTTTTTTATAAATCGACACCCTTTTTAAAGATTTATATTGTAGTTAGAAATTAAATTTTAAAAAAGTTTTAAACTTGTACTGTATAAAAACCATCATATACAAAATAGTGAAATTTATGCTGTGATTATTAGACATGGCGTCGTACTTACCTAGACTGCATCGTATGTTGATTTGTGCCTTTTTGCTTAAAACATTTAACCTAGTTACCCCAATAATTAGTTAATTGTTTAAGGTCTTATAGCTTAAGAAGCATAAACTAAGAAAGTCCAATTAACAGCATACATGCTGTTTTCCTTTAAATCTCAAACTTACTCAAAATTAAGCACTTACCAGTTAGTGTAGTTAGTTCGAACTATTTTGCTGAATATATATTTGCTGTGCATATTAACATGTCTGTGTTTTATTTCTTTTTTTTCCTGTACGACTAAATGTATTTTAGAACATATGCTATTTGATCAAGACTATTCTGGTGGTAAAAATATGTTAAAGTCATAAAGTATTTTTATTTAAAAATGTTACCAATTACTATACAAGGTTTTATTTAAATTAATAATAATACAGCGACTATGCAAAAACTATTTTATAAATGAAATTACTTTTTTGGCTTCAAAGGTTTTAAAAAATGTCTTTTTTTTTACTTTTCATTTAAACGTGCTAATTTTATGGATTTTTGGTATATGCCTAACTAACCATATATTTTTTTGGTGTATACTTGTCGAAAACCTGGACTTCTGGCTCATTTTAACCATTTATTACTAACATCCTAATTTTTTGTAAGTAACTTCATTTTGACAAGGCGCCTTACTTTTTTTCTTACACCAATTTTAATTAGTAGTAGCTAACACGGGTAGCAGGGACAAAATATATTTATTTGACGAATTTTAAAAATATATTACTAACTGCGTTTTTACCTTAATTCTTAAGCTTATTATGTAAATAAATCGACAAAATACGGATCCTACAAAATGCAAGGTTTTATCAGAGTCCCTCCCTCACCAACATGTGTAATTAAACCTGTCATTAAAAACAATTACTAATCAGTTGTTTTGTTGGTTCTGTTGGTTAGTTGATATTTTTACAGAGGCGTAGCGTACCTGGGAGGAGCCCTGTATTAAAAGTAGTTTGGGTTTTTGTTCCCACTTTATAAAATTGTTTTTCTTATATCATCATTTTTTCCAAATAACTTTGTTTTTCGTATTTAAGTATTGCTATTTTCGTTCTTTCAAAATGTTTCTCTTTGGAAACAAAAAAATAGGGGGCCCCGTATCATTGATACTGCTGATACGGAGGTAGCTACGTCCCCGTGCTTATGTAATTTAACACCCACAGTCTCCTACAAATTCCGTGGTACGTCATCTAGTTTACACGCTCAAAAGTTGTCAATACCACAAGACCATTTTTATTACTAGTAACTGTGGGACAGTACAAGATATCTCGTTTTAGTATGTTTTTCGTCCAAATAAAATAATGTCCTGGAATAGAATGGGTATGTATTGTCATTCCGGCCAGAATTGTCATTTCACATATTCGTTTCACGCATATTGTGACGCGTGTGTTGCGACCAACCGCCTATAGAAATGTCTAATTTTAAACAGTTGGAACAGAAGGTATGTCCCATATTGGTTCGGCGAATTCATTTATTTATTGGTATGTATTTAAATACATGCCAAATGAGACCGCTTTTTCTAAAACAAAATAAAGAAAACACCCCAAAAAACCCGAAATATTTAAATTACCCAATCTTTTAGTTTCTTATTTTAATTTTCATTTCGGGTTTTTTCTTTACCTTGTTTTAAAAAAGCGGTCCTATTTGGCGTGTACCCAAATAAATACCATTAAATAGTGTAACTGAATCAGGGCCGGATTAACTGTTAAGTGGCTTAACAGTAATAAAATGGATGAACAAAAAATTTTTTTTCACATACTTAAAGACAAAAAAGGTCCTTCCCACTTTCACATAACATCAATCATGGAATCATGGAAATAAAAAGTATTTCGCCAAGTTCCCTGAGTGGTGCCTATTTTATTACACTTTAGTCTAGTCAGCCTAGTGAGTAATATAGCATTGGATTCAGTTCTAAAAGTAAAATGCAATACATAATTTTATTATTCCACGACTTAAAAAATATTTAGTTTTTTTTTTTATTTGTTAACATAAAGATAAAGTACTTCATTCTAGTACACTACATATAGTGTTTGTTGATGGCCACGCTTCAAGCTTTCACGAAATTAATGCTGGAGTGCTTAAGGGTTCAGTACTAGCACCAACTTTGTTTCGACCTTCTTTCTTCCACAACCAATCCCATTCATAGTTATGCTGACGATAGTACCCTTCACTCCACTTTTCAGGTTCCCAAACCAATCTCTCAACCCGACTTGGAAAGAAAACGCAGGGCGATGCAGATATCTCTTTCACAGGATCTCAATTTGATATTGGATTGGGGCGCCAAAAATACACTTTTTTCATACTTTAAATTAGTGTTTTGTTTTAATGCCTACTACAATAAACTAAAATATCAATTTATGAAATGCAACAGGAAACGCGACATCAACTGAACCAAACGGTCAAGTCACTTTTGATTTCGTTATTATTTTTTTAGTTTATGTGTCACTACTTTTAAAATTTGACAGTTTGCAAATAAATTTAATATAAAGTATTTAAAATTAATAGAAGTAATAAATTTGGATGACTTAGAAATTAAAAATGAATTTAAACTGTTTTAGTACTATTTCTACAAAAAATAAAGACATACAATTATCTAAAATTAAAACATAATAGCATAGTTATGAAGTGGATCTCATCTTAAGGTATGGTTTCGCTGGGGCGTCTAACGACTGCGACTGACCATCGCGTTTAGACGCGGGAAGCAGTCGCTAATCGCGATAGACGTGAGGGGTGTTTGGTTGGAGCGTCTTGCACTCCTTTGAGTCGTTTGGTTTTGTCGTCTAGCACCAGCTAAATACGTATGTGTATATGTATACAGAGTGTTACAGAATGTTGTTAAGAAAACATTTCCACAATGGGTCATTTATGGTCTAAAAATATGCAATAAGGTGATTTTTTTCTCTTAAACTAAACAAGATACAAAAAAATATAAAGAGGCATAAAAGCTGAATTTTTATTTGCTTAATCCAAAGAAAGCACAAAATGTCCAGTCCATAATGGGGTACCAGTTACCAGAAATATGCCCTAAACTTAATTAGTTAATAAATCACTCCTTTTATGCCATAAATAACAATGCCAAAATAAAAAAAATGGTAAAGGATATAAAAGGTAAAAAACTTTTTTACAAGTTTAACACCTTGTATCTAAAAACAAGGCATTTGCGGACCCATATTTATAAGATTTTTTTGTATGTTTAATAGTAGAATCTGCCAATAAATTTTCTTAACAACATCTTGTAACACCCTGTATATTCATAAATGATAAAAGTAGAAAGTTATATATAGCTTTATTAAAATAATTTTGTTGCAACAAGAAGAAGATAAAGAGCTGTTATAGTTAGAACCATATTTATTTCATTCTGAAAGCGATGCCGCCAAGTACACAAGATATGATAAAGTAAACAAACCTTTTCAAAGGCACATAGCCTCTGACAGAGCCTGACTACATATTTTTTAGATAAATAAATATTGCGAAAACCCGTATAACGTACTTAAAAAACACCGTCCTATTTCGTCTCTGGCATGCCATAAAACCTGTAACGCGCGAATATTTTTGCTGCAATAAATCATTGTACACAAAAGAGTTTATTTGCTTTATCATTTTTGTGTACTCGGCGGCATCTCTTTCAGAATGAAATAAATATGTGTCTAACTATACTATATAATTTTTTTCTGGACAGGAGTGAAACGCAAGAAATATTTAAGAAGAGAACGAAAGAATGATATTTTTAATTGCTGCTTAATCATTTAAAAAATAAAGAAAAGATAATAGATAATTTTTTCGCCTTAATCTAGACCAATTTTATTTTGTTTTGTCACTTCTTCAATCAACTTTACAAAGCCTGGATCAAATGCAGTAAAATTTCCGCCACAGCGAAAAAAATTTACCAAATTTCACCATTTAAAAATCAAAGAATCGCATAGCCGAGCGTCTATACTGGTATCCAGAGCAGTCGAGTCGCAGACGCAACATCTCGATCGCAAGCTTCCACTGCTGAAACGCGTCAACCAAACCACAAACACGGTCTTTATATTTAAGCAGAAGTTAACAGCTGGATGCAGTCGCAGCCGCTGGTTGCGACGGCCAGACGCGTCAGCGAAACCATACCTTTACGGCTCGTGCTGTCAAACTTTCCATTCGTAAAAAAGTATCACTTTATAAATAAATAAATAAATAAATTGACCTTTATTCAAAAGTTAAAAAATTTAGACGCTTGAAAAGGCAAAGTTCATCTTATACTTTCGTATGAGTTGATCTACCACTTAACCTAATAGTCAAGTAAACTGATACACCTAAAGAAACTGTAGATCAGGAGTAAATAAGTTAATAACATAAAGAAAAAATAGTGATAATTACTGTATACAAAACTGTAATACAGTAAATTCAGGCCCATCAGTAAACTTGACAAAAAAAAGCAAATTATAGAAAAAATAAATAAATAATACATGCAAATAAGCTAGACTACATAAAAAAATATAATAATATTAAAAAAACATACATACATATACAAGTAGAAAAAAAAAACATGTACAAGTTATTTTATTAAAGAATAGTTGTATGTGTATGCACAACGGTTAATTTTCTGAGAAAGAAAAAAACTATTATTATTTGATTGAGGATATAAAAAAAAATATATAAACAAAAATAAAAAAAAGTTAATTCTTACCAAAAGAAAATATTACCAATACTCAAATACCCACAAAAAAATTATTGTTGCAGTAAAGAAGAATAAAAATAACACATCTTTAAAGTTCACCCAATACAAATGTCTTATTTTTAGAGATAATACTTTAAAATTATAAGGAACCAAATTATAAATGGCCGAGACGTTGTTACTAAAGCTTCTGCGAAATTGGGTTGTTTTGTGGCGGGGTGTTGTTATGGTACCTTTATGTCTAATATTTAAATTGTGGACGTCTTTTCTAAAAGTAATTTTATTGTAAACATTCAAAGGTATTTTTGTTTGTATTGATCGATGGTAAAAGGCGGCACAATGCATTTTTCGTCTCTGGCTCATACCATTTCAACTCCTTGAATCTATGGCTTACGGGATTTCTTCTGCGGATACCACACGCAAACTGTACACAAAAGTTTTAAATTTTTTGTACCCGTTGAGAGTCCAGTGCAGTCAAACAGAAACCATAAACAATATCACCATAGTTAAAAGTGGACAAAACAAGGGAGTCACAGAGCAGACGCTTTGACTCGAAATTCAAGACATGCCTAAAAAACATTTTTAATTTAAAAATAGATTTTTTAATACATTTGAAGACATTTTTTTGTTAAATCTTAAGTCCGCATCCATCCAAACCCCTAGCTTTTTAATGCCTCACAAAATTCAAGTGGTATATTACTGACAGAAATCTGAATGTTTCGACTTATTGTTTCTTGATCGTTTGGTCTACAAAAAAGCAACGCTTTATTTTTACCTGGATTAAGTAATAATGAGTGTTTCTGTGATACCGTATTTATCCTATTTAAATCGTTGTTAATTATATCACAGGCTCTATTAACTTCTACGGAATAAAAGGAAAAGAAAACTTGTGTGTCGTCCGCGTACATTTGCATGGAGCAGTCAAAAGTAAACTTAAGTTACTGATTTTACATTGGATAATTTCCCATTTAAACAGACGCGTTGCATTCTATTGATTGAGTAGTTTTCAAATAACAAAATAGCTGAATTGGAGAGGCCTATATATTTTAAAATTTTTAAAGGTGCGTTAAGACTAATAGTAGATTTACCTTAATAGTAATTATGTTTACATAAAGTACCTATTAGTAGTACAATTTCAGGTGTAGAACCAGAATAAAGTACCACGCAATTTGTAGGACAATGTGTGTTGTAAAATTATACAAATAATAACTTACCAACAAAAAAATTAGCTATCAGAGCCAGATTATCCATAAGGCAACTGTCCCCATATTAAATAGGGGCCCCGCGTAACGAAGAAAAACATTATAATGTTTGGTCAAGTTAAAATTAAATTTGAATATTTGTATACCTAATGAAAAATTTAACAAAAGTTTTAAAACTGTCGTCTTGGTATACTTGTCGTAGTAGAAGATAAAAAACATAAATTCAACAATTACATTAGCTCTTTGATCCCCTTACTTAAAGAAACCCTGAGAATTGCATTGCTAAGGGGCAGGGGCCCCGATATAGTTTATCCGGTCCTGTTATTACATGTTGCTGAGGGTAAACCAACTAATTGATAAAAACTTGCATTTTATACGACGGATAAATATTTTTGTATTTTTCTTAATTTACATGGATTAGAGTTTATCTTGCAAATTTAGAAAGAAAAACCCAGTTGGTAATACATTTTTGAAATTCGTCAAATAAACCTAATTTATCCGTGCCACCCCAGTTAGCTATTACTAAATAACATTTGTTGTAAGAAAAAAGTTGGGCGTTTTGTCAAAATGAAGTTAGTCACGAAAACATAGGTTGCTAGAAATAAATGGTAAAAACGGGCTAGGGAGCCAGTACCATCGACTATAAACCGGTTTAAAATAATAAAGCACGTTATCGATATTCGGCATCGTTAATGTTATAACCACAGATGTTTATAGTAAACAAAAAATAAAAAATGTTAATTATCTGTACTAGTAATTAATTGTTATAATAAAGAAATATATTTTAATGAATGCTTAATTTACCTTAAAAAATAGCGCAAAAAAATATTACCTAAGCAAATGTGCCAAATGGCCGTCATTTTAAAAAATGCAGTTATACATATTAAAGCCCTTAAAAACACAAAATATTTTAGGATTTATTACCCTAAAATGTTACAAATACCTAAGTCTAAAAAAGTTAAGGCTTTTTACATAATTTAATCGTTTTTATAGGTTAAACACAAATTATTTATAGTTCCTAGTGGATTACGTTTTATTTTTACATATTATGTGTAAAGTTTTTACGTATAAATTGTGTGGTACTAAACATAAATTGCAATTTAAAATAATAAAAATACACTTTCCACAAAAAAATCGCAAATGCTTAGTTTTTTCAAAAGCCTAAATACAAAAATGCTTTAATTTAAATGGCCCTACCCCTTTTAACAATTAGGTTATCAAGACAAATCAAAAAAAATGTTAAGGAAAGGTAAATCCATAACTTTGGCGTAATCGTTGTTATGTTCTGTTAACAATACATTCTACTAAGGGAATGAAAGTTAAAAAAAAAAAATCAGTAGCACTGTAAAATGTGCTGTTAAAAGGATGTTTTTAAATTTGTGACTATAAAATATCAAAATTTAAATTACCCTTTAAAATACATATTTAACAGTAACGACAGTAATAAACGGTTACGCCAAAGGTATGACTATACCAAGTCCTAAAATTTTCCTTTTTTAATTGTTTTAATAACTTAATTATTAAAAGAAGAATGGCCATGAAGAAATTAAGCATATTCCATAATTTTGGTGGGAAGTGTAGAGTATAAAAATACAATGTTTAGTTGGCACAACTTAAAGGATGTTTAAAACTTTTTTCGTCACAGTTTTTTGTATCTTTATTTCTTTGATACTCAATACTTACTGATGAGCAGTCACTGGTATTAAATTTAAAAAATATATATAAAAAAATAAACAAAAATCTAGGTAAAAATCTATTAACCTCGTCTAGAACATATTTATCAAAAGGTCAATTTGATAAAGTTTGGTCAACAATTTAAAAATAAACTAGTTTTTGTTTACTAAATTAGCTAACAAATATATAAATATCTGCTGCCACGTTCAGATATAATGAGAATCTAGTCTGCTGATATTTTTATTAAATAAAGAAGACATTAGGGTGTGCATTGTTCAAAATGGTAATAAAAGGTGCTTTAGTTTTGTTCTGTTTAGCGATTTTAGCTGTTTCTTCGCTTCCTCAAAGTGAAAATGAATCGGGGGTTTTCAGCAAAGTGGTAAGTAAAACACGTACGGTAAAAATCTATTTGTTTATGGCTAATTTACTTAAAGTTTCAATGCCACATAGTATTCATTCGAAAAATATGTATATGAAATTTCTAGGCAAAGTCTTGATGGTAAATAATCCGATTTAAGTCAATTTATGCCCATTTTCACCAACTTTTTAGGAGATTTCTAGCGCTAGGTAGAGAATAACTTCTATATAAATATTCTTTACCTAGCGCTAAATATCCCCTAAAACAGTTGGCAAAATGGGCATTAGTTTTCTTTTTATTTTCTTATTTAGCTGGTTTGGACTTTAAAAGAGATTTTTTTACATAATACTATACATTTTTAACCTGCATTATAGCGTACTCAGATGGTATGAATAATGATTTTATTTAAATAAAACACTATTTGATTGGTAAAAAGTTTTTATTCACAACTTGTGACACATGTTTCGCTAACATTGTAGCTTCTTTAGAGGGGTAAATGAAACTAACAATTAAAGGGTGTTTTATTTATATAAAATCATTAATAATGGAGTTCCATCAGGGGACGATCAAATTATTTAAAAAGGTAAAAGTTTATAAACCTAAAAGTAGGTTTTATTGTATGATATTTATGTCAGATTGAAATTCTCGCTAGTGTAAACAATGAAATATTTATATCAGACATAAATTTTTGACCGTTTACATTAGCAAAAATTTCTGTCTAACATAAATATTCTGCAATAAATGTCAGATGTAAACCTACCATAACATTATCATCGACATACAAAGTTTACACGGAAAAAAGGATAAATTCTTTCCTAAGCTGGTTTTACATTAATCAAATTCCTTGTCAAATAGGTGTATTTAAATAATTGATAGAATTTGTTTGAAAACAAAGGTGCAAATTAAAAGAAATTATTTGACACACTTCTGTTAAGCACAGTTGCCAAGTGATGTGATTCTGGCAAAACAACATAAATATGTTAATTAGCCCCAAACGATGTGTAAGTTTTTGTAAAAAGCAAATATTTTATTTATATTAGCACATCCCAACGCTGTCCCAATAATATTTAAATAAAAACCCAATAAAAACCACAACAAAAACCAAATAATACGCAATCACGATAAAATTAAGGTTAAGTAGGTACCAACTGTCAATTTTTGATACATTAGGTTGGTAGTTTTGCATCAAATATTTAAATAAAATTGGACGTTTTCTAATCATTTAAGAAAATTTGACAAGACGACCTTAAACTTCTTTGATATCCAATTTGCTGTTTAACGCTGTCAAATTTATTTAAGGTAAACTTTGTCCAACTTGTTTGACAAGAAGTTTGATAAGTGTAAAACCAGCTTCACATATGTTTTTCTTGTACATGAACCTTTTTGGCAGTGTCGGACTGGGGACCATTTGGCCCATCGGGCAAAAGTTTAAAATGGCCTACGGGAAGAAAAATATTTGGTAGTTAGTTAGTAGTAATAAAATATACAATTAGCAAAAAAGTTTCCGTAGGTACACCATTTTATGAGCCACTTATTTTATATATATATATAAATATATATATATATATATATATATATATATATATATATATATATATATATATATATATATATATATATATATATATATATATATATATATATATATATATATATATATATCCTGAATAAAACTCTTAAGCTTATTACCTTGAAAAAGAGCCTATATTATCTCTAATATCGTATTAATGCTTTGTACTAAAAAAAATGTGTTTCAAAATATTGAATTAAATTTTTCTTACTTAGATTTCGGTAGCACTAGATAAACAAAACGCGAATATATCAGACAAGTGGCCATCGTAGTATTAAAGTATGACTGCAAGAACAAACAAACATTTCATTCCAAAATAATTTATTTTTATTATTTTTATTTCTTATTGTTTTTGTAATTTAAGTTTATCTTGAGACGGTGGCAGACTTGCCACCAAAACGTCGATTTTTAATTTTTTATTTACTTATTTTTAAATAATGGAATTTTTGTTTTTTTAATATAACTTGGCGTGTACTCAAAATACCATCTAATCAATGAATTCGCCGAACCAATTTAAAATTTGGTTTGGCAAATTCATTGATTAGATGGTATTTCAATTTAGAGAACCTTAATAATTTGGGTTTATTTTAATTTTCTTTTTCCAATTATTTATTATTTTATTACGTACTGCAAATGGTACTTTAAAGATCTTTATATCCCATTTTTTTGTAACTTAATGCTTCATTTTACCTTGGTCAGTGGCCCCCGGTTGGTCAACTCTTTGGAGCCACTGGGAGGCCACTTGTGTTGTTTGTTGGTTCTATATCAATTTTTAATAGCTTTAATTAAATTTTCCCATATACATAGTATATTATCAACTAATTTGCACTAACTTACTTTAAAAATAAACTATGAAACATATATTGTAGTGATCACTCAACACGATTGATCCTTTAAAAAAATAAAATGCTGATAACCTTAAGTATAGTTATCCCAATTATTATATATGTATATGATCAAACATTTTTTTGTTGCTGCCATATCATTACATATTTGCTAATGTTACATTGTTTTTTCTTACTTTTTGTTATAACATTACCTGTGAATGTTGATATCTATTATTAAAAGTTTAAAAATTATTGTTCAATTTTTTCAAGTTAGTTACAAATATAGGTTTTAATGAATTGGTTGCTTTTAAACAACATTTAAAAATTAAAAACATTCACTTACTAAATATAAATCAAACATTACAATTAAATTAATAATTTTAAATTAAAATACAGTGGGTTTTCAAATGACCCTAACTGTCACATCCGGAAGAAAACCTATTCCCTTTAAAAATATTTTGCTTTATCTTCATAACTAAAATCTACAATAAAACTTTCCCCTTTATTATACCAGGTGGTTTACGGTAGTAAAAATGGTAATAAAAAATAACAACAAAAAAATACGTAATTTTAAAATAACAGCATAGAACAGTCATAAAAACATTTAATATTTTTTTTTTAATTGACCGGAAAATTGAATTTTCCACTCAATTTTTTAAGCGGAAAATGCTATTTTACAGGACTAATTTACTTTCCGGTCCCTAGTTTACTTTCCGGTCTCTCATTTACTTTCCGGTCCCTGATATCAAAAAATTCTAAAGAATTTATGGTTTCGTCCGTTACTTTGTGACCGTACATTTTAAATTAATAAAACAAAAAATATACTTTGTTCATAGTCACTTTAATTGAATGTTTAGCCGTGACAGCTGTTTCGTAGTACAACTACATTTTCAAACGTACTGACAAACTAAAATTATTTTACTTATATATAAACAGTAATACCTAATAAAAACATATTTTTTAAAAAAGGTTTTAAAATCAATATGGTACAGTTGTGAAATTTAAAGATTTTATTGCTACAATTTATAAAAGTTTTACAAGGGGTAGATTTCCTAGGTCAATCTGTGTGTTAAGCAGATGTACATTCTGTTTTTTATGTTTATAGATTTCAATATTTTCTAATGTATCTAGTTTTCGCCCTTTTTGTTCTACATGTAATATTTTTAGGGTATTGATTTCTGGAAATTTGTGTCCGGTTTCCAGAAAATGGTTTGCGAAATTTGATGTTGTTTTCCCTAACCTATAACATGAGTTATGTTCTTTAAACCTAGTTTCGAAATTTCTTCCCGTTTGTCCAATGTAACAGCTATTACACTCTTCACAAGTAAGCTTATAAACTCCTGATTTTTTAAATTTATTTTGTTTATCTTTCACATTAAATATCATGTTTGATAATCGATTTGATGGTTTATGTGCTATTTTCTGGTTTTGTTTAGACAGGGTGTTCGAAATTTTTGTGATATTTGGCCAAAATAAGTTAGGGTTTTAAATGGTTGGTTTTGTTTTTCAGGTATTTTTGGGTAAATTTGGTTGAGGGTGAGTTGTTTACGTTTCTTATTAATTATAGAGTTTATTAAGGGTGGAGGATAACCATTGTTTTGAGCGATGTTTTTTATAGTGTTTAATTCTTTTTCTAAATTTTCTTTGGAAAGTGGAATGGAAAATGCGCGATGTATCATTGATCTGTATGCTGACATTTTGTGGGTAATTGGATGTAAAGAATCATTAGGTATTGTAATATCAGTAAAAGTTGGTTTTCTATAGATATCAAAATTTATGGTTCCGTAGTTAGTTTTTGTTATTTTAAGATCTAAAAAGTTAATGGAGTTTTGTTGTTCTATTTCCAAAGTAAATTTAATCTTAGGGTGTATAGAGTTAATATAATTAAGAGTATTTTTTAGCTCTATCTCGTTTCCTGAAAAGCCGACAAGTATGTCATCCACATATCGGTACCAAAATATAACATTATCTGAATGTTTGGAGTTTATAAATGATTCTTCTAGTTTTGACATAAATATCTCCGCCATTAAAGGGCTTAAAGGGGAACCCATAGCTAGTCCGTCTGTTTGTTTATAAAAGTTTCCATTATATTTAAAATAATTTTTGTCCATACATAATTTCAAAAGTTTTAAAACAATGATGAAACAAATTTACTAAAAAAAGGACCTAAATATAATCCCCCATAATTAATCCTAAAAACACAATAGAAACTATCATAACAGACGTGGAAACCTCTTTTAATAATAAAGATAATATACCAAAAGATCAAATTTCAAGTATAATTAAGAATTTTAAAACTTCTCCACCTAACCTTCAACCGCCTGAGAAGAAAACAATTATGTCCATCCAAAAGAAAATAAAAGAAAATGATCTAGCTGTCACTAGAGCCGATAAGGGCAACTCCATAGTTATATTAAATAAAAATCACTACCAAGAAAAAATGGATGATTTTCTAAATAAAGAAAAACCCTCCCTCTTAAATAAAGATCCAACCGAAAAAATACAAGTAGAACTAAAAATACCCTAAAAACACCGACCTTTTTTCTGATAGGGAAAACTATTTTCTAATTAACAAAAACCCATCCCCACCAATTTTATACGGCTTAGTAAAAATCCATAAAGAAAATACTCCTATAAGGCCAGTAGTGTCATACTCAAATACACCATTAAGGGAAATATCAGTAAAATTAAACCGTATTTTAAAAGATGTCTTAAACTTTAAACCCAAATTTTCAGTTCAAAATTCAATAGACCTGACAAAAAAGCTAAAAATCTCAGTCTACCAGAAAACGCAATTTTAGCATCCTTTGATGTTACTAACATGTTCTCAAATATACCAAAAGACGATTGTATCAAAATTATAACAGAAAAACTAAACAATAAAAACATTAACCCATCTCTTAAAGAGGACATTTTAAAACTTTTGAAATTATGTATGGACAAAAATTATTTTAAATATAATGGAAACTTTTATAAACAAACAGACGGACTAGCTATGGGTTCCCCTTTAAGCCCTTTAATGGCGGAGATATTTATGTCAAAACTAGAAGAATCATTTATAAACTCCAAACATTCAGATAATGTTATATTTTGGTACCGATATGTGGATGACATACTTGTCGGCTTTTCAGGAAACGAGATAGAGCTAAAAAATACTCTTAATTATATTAACTCTATACACCCTAAGATTAAATTTACTTTGGAAATAGAACAACAAAACTCCATTAACTTTTTAGATCTTAAAAATAACAAAAACTAACTACGGAACCATAAATTTTGATATCTATAGAAAACCAACTTTTACTGATATTACAATACCTAATGATTCTTTACATCCAATTACCCACAAAATGTCAGCATACAGATCAATGATACATCGCGCATTTTCCATTCCACTTTCCAAAGAAAATTTAGAAAAAGAATTAAACACTATAAAAACATCGCTCAAAACAATGGTTATCCTCCACCCTTAATAAACTCTATAATTAATAAGAAACGTAAACAACTCACCCTCAACCAAATTTACCCAAAAATACCTGAAAAACAAAACCAACCATTTAAAACCCTAACTTATTTTGGCCAAATATCACAAAAAATTTCGAACACCCTGTCTAAACAAAACCAGAAAATAGCACATAAACCATCAAATCGATTATCAAACATGATATTTAATGTGAAAGATAAACAAAATAAATTTAAAAAATCAGGAGTTTATAAGCTTACTTGTGAAGAGTGTAATAGCTGTTACATTGGACAAACGGGAAGAAATTTCGAAACTAGGTTTAAAGAACATAACTCATGTTATAGGTTAGGGAAAACAACATCAAATTTCGCAAACCATTTTCTGGAAACCGGACACAAATTTCCAGAAATCAATACCCTAAAAATATTACATGTAGAACAAAAAGGGCGAAAACTAGATACATTAGAAAATATTGAAATCTATAAACATAAAAAACAGAATGTACATCTGCTTAACACACAGATTGACCTAGGAAATCTACCCCTTGTAAAACTTTTATAAATTGTAGCAATAAAATCTTTAAATTTCACAACTGTACCATATTGATTTTAAAACCTTTTTTAAAAAATATGTTTTTTATTAGGTATTACTGTTTATATATAAGTAAAATAATTTTAGTTTGTCAGTACGTTTGAAAATGTAGTTGTACTACGAAACAGCTGTCACGGCTAAACATTCAATTAAAGTGACTATGAACAAAGTATATTTTTGTTTTATTAATTCAAAAAATTCTGTTAGCCATGACAAAAATTGTCAGAGTTCAATTGTTACTATTTGACAGTTCAAGATATTTTAATATAAATTTTGTTGTAAACTTTCACAATATTATTATTATAATTCGTTTTCGTTTGTAGTTCCTATTCACTTAATTATTTATAGTTTCGTAAGTAATTTAGAAAAAATACATTTTGTCAAAAGAACCTCGTTATACTTGCCTTATTGTCGTTTAAATATAACACTAAAAATTTACACAGTTTTTTTCCGGTCAATTAAAAAAAAATTATGTACGATACTCGACCGGAAATAATTTTTACAGCTCTCCTCAAAACTACAGGACTCGCCTACGGCTCGCCCTGTAAATGTTTTTCGTCGACCCGTAAAATACCATTTTCCGGTCTAGTAACGTAAATAGCTATTATTTTCCATTGCTTGGTATTTGGGTTATTTAAATTATTTTTTTATGCTTTTACAATAATTAGTTTTAAAATTAAAAATGACCAAATTGTTTTATTTCCCAAAATAATACCTTCGTAACTTGGTGCCTGTCATAAGGCGATTTTTTTTAACGTTTTAATTTTTTTACTATTATTCTTTTTTTAATTAACCTCAATTTTTCTAGAAACGATAGCCATTTGGAAAACAAATTTTTAATACTTTCGATCAATTTTATTATTTTTTTAATTAGGTAGCTTTAAAAATATTTTTTTTTACATTTTAAAGCAATATGTTCGTTCGTGATTTTAAGCCAAGTTGTAATTTTACGGTGATATTTATAATAGTTTTAACTTAATAATTCAGATAAGGGAAAAAATTACCGAATAACTTTTCTTTTAAATATTAAAGAGTAAAAATTTTATATTGTTTTTACTACTACGGTAATGTAATTCTAAATAAATTTTTCCAATGACATTTTGCCTAAAAATTAATTAAAAAATAAAGGTAGTTTACTCTTAGAGAAAAAATATGTTTTTTAGGTTTTTGCGATTCCTGTATACAAAATTAACATTTTCTCTTTGTAAATCCTATTTTTTTTTACAGACATTTTTTTATTAAGAATAACTTTTTTTCAAAAAAATAATTTTTGGTGGATTTATCTTCTTGTAAACCCCATTCATGGGAAGTCTGTATTAATATTCTTGATTATACAGTACTGTTTATTAGACTAATTTTATCCATCAAAAATTTACCACTTTTAAAAAACAATCATTTTTAGATTGTCAAAAAGGTGTTGAAGAAATAGGTCCAGCAGGCATTGTATGTAGAGGACGTATTCCTGTTTGGAAATGGGATCAAACAAGCCAAAGTTGTGGAAAAGCTTTTTATAGTGGTTGCCACAAAACCAAGAACAATTTCCATAGCCAAGAAGAATGTGAAAAAGTTGCCCAACCAGTTTGCAAAGGAAAATAAACCACTGTTTTGTAATTCATGATTAACAATAAAATAAATTACATATACATACATTTTTTGTTAAATACATCTGGTTTTTGCTTTATTATTATTTTTTATTATTAGAAGCCTAATACTTATAGGATGTCCAAAATTACCATAAACGACCGCAAGAAAAAATAAAACAGTAAACATTTTTTAACTGGTATAGTTTCTTTTAAATATATATAATTTGGCACAACTTTAAGTTGTTACTTACTTACTACTCAGATCGCAAAATGGGGGTTATCAAAAATTACCTATTTTTGCAACATTTAAAGCAAAAAATTTATACAAACAATATTAGTAAACTACAATGCTTGTCTAAAGTTAGGGCGTCCTCTTCTAAGTTTTAAATTGTTTGGCATTTTTTAATAAGAATTTGAGGATTTTAGTAAGACAACATAAAACAAAATCCAAGAAATAAATGACGGATATAAATGTTAACCAAGAGTTGGGCGCCCCCGAGAAAATATCTTAACCTACCACAAAATGACGGTACTTTAAAAATTACCTGAATTCCTGATTTGGATTTGTATTTTCTAAAATGTCTTTTTAATATTTTTTTACTGGTGATATAATATACAGGGTGCGTCATTAAAAAATTAATATTTTCCGTCCTACCCTGTATATTATTACAAGTATCATTAATAAATAAATCCTTTAAAGAGCTCTAGGAAATAATAAATGTATCTAACTTTATTAGTTTCGGAAATATGGCCATCAAATAAAGCATTTACGTAATTTTTCAAGTACTGCCATTTTGTAGTAGTTAAGTTTAAGTCCCTAAATTCTTAAAAAAAAAAAATACCAAACAATTTGAAAATTGAAAAAAGGGTCTCGAATTTAGACAAGCACTGTATAAATTTTCTCTTGTTGCTGACGTGCTCTATTATTTAGGATGGTTAACCATTACTTTATCATTATACAATTTTGGCTGAGGGCCCGTTGTACAGGGTGTTTCCTTATTGCGATAAGAAAATTTAAGGGCGTATTTCTAACCTATTTTTATAAAAAAAAATATATATTAACATTGGTCGTCAAATTTCTCGTTCCCAAGATACAGCGTGTTAAACTTTTTAAAAAATCTATAAATTTTTAAAATACTTTTTTTTAATTAAAACTTGTTTGACCTAATATAAATATTATTTAATAAAGCATTTGTTGTTGTTATTGCCTAATTGCTAATAGGAAGTTATAACACTTAAATTTAAAAAAATGCCCCAATGTTTCTTGTATGATTCAGGCTTATGCAATATGACGGATTTTTTCTGCAGAACAAAGAAAGCTGCTTTAAAATTTAAAAAAATTAAGTTTTTTTAGGTGTTTAATTCAGAAAAAATATAATAGTTGCAAAAAAGTCAGTGGCGTACATTTTTTGTCAATAATATTAGCTAAGATACGTCCCACGCCGCCACTGGTCTCAAAAAATAAAATTTGTTTAGGACCAAATTAACTTTCTGTTTTACCAAACACCACAGCAAAATTTTATTAAAATCGTATGAGGCGTATTTAAGATATTAAAAACCTGTTTTTTTTTAAAGTTCAACACTCTATATATCAATAACAACAAATACTCTGATAGTTTAAGATCCGAATAGGAAGCGATCCTTAACCATCTATTTACCGGATAAAAACTGTTTTATATTAACGATAGTATTTAAACAAAGGTATCGCCATGGGGTTGCTTAAAAAATTAGGTTAATGCTATGACCAATTAAAAAATAAGTTTTAAAATTAAGTAACCCTGTATATTATTAATTTTTATTTTTTATTGTACATGACAGTACTAATATATTAGTACATGAGGAGGTGATCTGCAAACCGCCGTTTTTGACAAAATCAACAAAACCGAGCTATGTATTTTTATTATTATATTTTAGATAGTGCTCCATATGAAAAGCTCCATCACGCTGGAACCCGCTTTAGAAAAAAACCTAATTTTTTGGCTCATTTATAACTACAAACGCTACTAATGATTGTAGTAAAGTTTATTTTTTGTAGTACCAATAATTACGCAGCTAACCTAATTAATGTTGTTCTAAGCCAGAAAAAAACTGCTTTAAAAACTTTTGCAATACACTTTATATTGATTGTAGTTTATTGTAGCGACGAAAAAAATCTTAATCCCATATAAGTCAAAAAATATTTAAAAATATCATAGCTATGGGAAGACAAAAAAAATGTTCAAAACCTTTTTTAGCTCATTTATAACTACAAACGCTACTAATTATTGTAGTAAAGTTTATTTTTTGTAGTACCAATAATTACGCAGCTAACCGAATAAATGTTGTTTTAAACTAGAAAAAAATAAAACTGCGTTAAAAATTTTGGAATACACTCAAAATTGATTGTAGTTTATTGTAGCGACGAAAAAAGATCTTAATCCCATATAAGTCAAAAAATATTTAAAAATAACATAGCTATGGGAAAACAAAAAAATTGTTCAAAACTTTTTTAGCTCATTTATAACTACAAACGCTACTAATTATTGTAGTAAAGTTTATTTTTTGTAGTACCAATAATTACGCAGCTAACCTAATAAATGTTGTTCTAAGCCAGAAAAATAAATAAAACAGCGTTAAAAATGTTGGAATACACTCAAAATTGTTTGTAGTTTATTGTAGCGACGAAAAAAAATCTTAATCCCATATAAATCAAAAAATATTTTAAAATAACATAGCCTATGGGAAGACAAAAAATTGTTTAAAACTTTTTTAGCTCATTTATAACTACAAACGCTACTAATTATTGTAGTAAAGTTTATTTTTTTGTAGTACCAATAAGTACGCAGCTAACCTAATAAATGTTGTTCTAAGCCAGAAAAAAAACTGCGTTAAAAATTTTGGAATACACTCAAAATTGATTGTAGTTTATTGTGGCGACGAAAAAAAATCTTAATCCCATATAAGTCAAAAAATATTTAAAAATATCATGGCTATGGGAAAACAAAAAATTGTTCAAAACTTTTTTAGCTCATTTATAACTACAAACGCTACTAATGATTGTAGTAAAGTTTATTTTTTGTAGTACCAATAATTACGCAGCTAACTTAATAAATGTTGTTCTAAGCCAGAAAAAAAATAAAACTGCGTTAAAAATTTTGGAATATACTCAAAATTGATTGTAGTTTATTGTAGCGACGAAAAAAATGTTAATCTCAAATAAGTCAAAAAATATTTAAAAATAACATAGCTATGGGAAGACAAAAAATTGTTAAAAACTTTTTTAGCTTATTTACAACTAAAAACGCTACTAATGATTGTAGTAAAGTTTATTTTTTGTAGTACCAATAATTACGCAGCTAACCTAATAAATGTTGTTCTAAGCCAGAAAAAACAAAATAAAACTGCGTTAAAAATTTTGGAATACACTCAAAATTGATTGTAGTCTATTGTAGCAACGAAAAAGAAATCTTAATTCCACATAAGTCAAAAAATATTTAAAACTAACATAGCTATGGGAAGACAAAAAATTGTTCAAAACTTTTTTAGCTCATCAATATAAAGTGTATTCCAAAAGTTTATTAAGCAGTTTTATTTTTTTTCTTTGGCTTAGAACAATATTAATTAGGTTAGCTGCGTAATTATTGGTACTACAAAAAAATAAAGTTTACTACAATCATTGGTAGCGTTTGTAGTTATAAATGAGCTAAAAAAGTTTTGAACAATTTTTTGTCTTCCCATAGCTATGTTATTTTTAAATATTTTTTTATTTTTATGGGATTAAGATTTTTTCGTCGCTGCAATAAACTACAATCAATTTTGAGTGTATTCCAAAATTTTTAAAAACCATACGAAAAAACCCCTGTGTGGTCTGTCGGATGGAACACTATTTAAAATATAATATTCTATACATAACTTGGTTTTGTTGATTTTGTCAAAAACACTGGTTTTTAGATCAACTCCTAACATTTTGTTTCTTTGATTTTATAAATAAAGCTGGGGTAAATTTTTAAATTTTAAAGTTTAAAAAAAAATTTTTTGGTACATTCTGTATTATTTAAAAATATTTATTTTAATAACTAACATACGTACGTGTTTAAAAATATAGGGTTTGCTATTATACAAGGTGGGTCAAAAATTTTGAGGTTATTTTTTAAAATTAAATATGACCTTGACACAATTTTTTCGGCAACCCTATGGCGATATCTTTGTTTTAATACTATCTTTAACATAAAACAGTTTTTATCCGGTAATAAGTTGGGTGAAGGTCGCCTCGTATTTGGATCTCGCCCTATAATAAATAAGGTTAAAGCTTCGACAACGATACAAGGGGCAAGCGGCAGAGCGACAAAGCGGTACTGTACGAAGTAAGGGCCCACCGATGCAAAGTTTTATCGCTTTGCTCCTTGCCGCTTGTATTGTAGCCAAAGTCTTAGGTATATCCAGAATAACAATTTTTACCAAAATAAGTTTTTTCAACATTTTAAAAAGTTTTTAACCTTGTATCTTTAGAACAAAGCAATGCAAAAACCTTTCTTTACCTAAAAAGAAAGTTGTGAACCATGATCTAACATAAAAAAAAATCAGTTTTTTACTTTTATTGCTTTATTTTAATAAAAAAATCGTCTTCAACTTCTGAAAGATATCGGAGAAGAGACAGAGAGAAAGAGAATTATTTTTTAACAAAAATGAATAAATTTCAAGAAATTTAAAAAATGTAATTTAGGCTACATAATACACAGACAAAGTAATAAAAATTTCTCACCATGTATCTTAGAAACAATGCATTTCTGGACCAATGTTTATGCATAGGTTCACATTTGTTTATAGAATTAGTTTGAAAATACGTGCTTATTTTTTCCAACGCAATTAGGAAACTCCCTGTATAATAATTATACTGTGTGTACACGGATTTCAAAAAATGTTACTCTTCATAAAAATTTTCGCTTTATCTGAAATGCTTAAAAATTTACTAATAATTGCCAAAGGATATATAGTGTGGTTCAAAAATATTGCTTTGAAAAATAACGGGAATTAAAAAACTAATTTTTGAGACTACGTAATCAAAAAGTATAAAGAAGTAGTCAAAAGTGTTTAATATTGATTTTCTATTGGTTATGGTTTCTAGGGAAAATAAAGGTTACTGTTAAAAAACCATAAAGAAATATTTTTACAACTCAGCAAAAAAAGGTTTCTTTTTAGAAAAAAGGCGTAAAAATCACCTTAGGATATACAGAGCAATTTAAAATTACGAAAATAGCAGTCATTTTCGGGTTAACAATGCACATGTCGGCAGCAATTTCACTAGTGGCCTATCTCAAAAATTATAAAAATTGGGAAAAATAGGAAAGTTGCCCCTTTATATTACGAATTGGCACAAGCTAGTTTTTATAGCTTAAAAGTTATAAAAGTATTATAATTAAGATATTTTATTTTACTCAGAAAAGAAGTCGAGGAAAAAATTTCCAAAAGAACTATTGTAAAATTGAAAAAAAAAAATGAGATACGCCACTAGATATTGACGACGATGTGTGTCAAACATCGACATACCAAATTTTATATTTTAAAACGTAAAAAAAAGCCACTTTTAAGGAACACCCGGTATATTATTAGTTTTTCACTGCCTGCCCCCCTAAATAAAATACTGGCTACGCCCATGTCGAGGACTACGAACTTTTTTGCCGTAATAATCAATAGTTCTATTATTTTAGGTACTAGCTATTTATAGGTGCCATTATTTTATAATTGGCAAATAATGGACTTTGATTGTTATTCGCCGCGACCCTTCATACGTATTCCTAATTTTTTTAATAAACTCCAAAAAATCAATTAAATTTAGATATTTTGCAACCTTTGGAATCAATGAGAAACCTAAAGATAAGACGTTTGGATTTTTTGTTTTTTGTATATCCAGAAGCACATTTTAAAGAGTGTTCAAAAGTCATTTGCAAACATTTTTTTGGTTCTACCGTAATGGACAACTTTCTAGAATAATCTTCATTTTTAAAAGTATTTTTTCATTTAACAAGGACTTTTTTCTTTGTAATAAATTTCATGTCATTAGGAACATAAAGTCCGCCCTTGTTCCTAAAAACCTAAAAACAATTCTCGAGCACGCAATACTATTATAAGGGATGCCCGCAAGATAAGCTCCTTTTTCACAAAAACAAAACGATTGGGGGTAATCAACAAATCCGCACATCATTTTGAGAATGTTCTGAAAAAAGGTTTAGTGGCAAAAGAGAGTCATTATGGAAAAAAGTTTTTTACATGTAAAGATTGAAGGTTGTCTAAATGCCATTAAAATAATCTTCTAATAAATATTCTGTTAATTTAAAATAAATTATAAAAATTTTAAGCGCTGTAAACGTAAAAATATATTACTTTTTACATTTTACCCTATACCTGCAGGGTGTTACTAAACAAATACGAAAAATTTTTGGGTAATGCTTCCATCTTCAAATTAAAGTGTAGTTTAGTCTATAAACAGGGGGTCAAAAGACAACCAGTAGGGAGTTATTGCGGTAGAAAAATGGTTTTTATTTTTTTAAAACGAACAGCGCTAGAAAAATAATATTTTACTAAATTTTTGCTTTTATAAAAATACACTTTTTAAATGTTTGTTTTTTTAGATAAATGGAAGTAATTGAAATAGGATTTTTCCATCACTCTTACCAACCAAATTTTAAGAGTACCTCAGGTAATTACTTTAAAAAGTAAAATTTTGGATAGCCTGATTTATTAAAAAACATTTTTAACCATTGTATTTTTTATTAAATTTACTGATTTTAAACAAAAAATTAAATGCATATCAAATCATGCCTGGACGGGAAAATTTATATTCTAACAAAAATCCATTTACCGTCTGTCACCTATAAAAGGATTTGTAATATTTATTTAATTGACATTCTTCGGTAGTATTAACATAATACTCTTTTTAAATTAAAATGTTTTAGGTTTAAAAGTAAAGATATTTATTATTTTAATTTTTTCGCAATATCACCATAATGGTTGGCTTTTGACGTCATATTTATAAAGCAAACTACCCTTAATTTTGAACAAGGAATCACCTCCTATTTTTTTTTTTGGTCTTGTTTAGAAACATTATGCACAATTTACAAACTAAAATGGCAAGTAAAATTATTTTTGCAAACTAATGAATTATATGGGTGAATCAAATTTTATTTCTCTTAGTGCAAAATCACTATGTCTCTGGTAAAAAACAAAATATATATAAATTCAAATGTTTTTTGGTGACTTTTTCATTTATTTTAATTCAAACAAATCATTAACTAATAATAATTGTTATTATTTCTTTGACTTATGGTTTTTTCAAGTGATTCAAAAGTGACGTGTTTTATAAATTTGCTCTTAGTCCCCTTGCAACACTAGTATATATAACTTAATATTACTAAAAACGGTTGTATTTAAATAACTGTGTGTAATTTTAAAAGTTAATATTATTTATTATGAAATTGTTTAGTTTGGCATTTTTTAAATGTCCTAGAAAAATTCCGTCACACCGTATGTCCGTCAGACAACCACGATATTTTTAAAATAAAAATATAAATGGCGTAGTGTGTACACTGTCGGTAAGTCAGTATTCTTGGTAAATAATTACGACCATCCTTTTTTTTTTAATCATAACTGCAGCTTCAGTCGACCAAGTTTCGCCAAAAAAAGTGGTTGGCTTTAATATGTATCCGTCGGACAAGTAATTAACATTTTTTAATAAGTTATGGTGTTTAAGATCGCATTTGATTTAAATATTACTGTAAGCTAATTAAAAGGGAAAAATATATATTCCATCAGACAGTTCAAGGTTTAAAAATTTTAAATAAATGTCCTTCGGACAACCAGTCTCCTGGAAAACCAGTAAATTAAATAAATGAATAAAATTATTAGTAAATTATGGTGTTTTGGGTAGTATTTCATCTAAATTTTACTTTGCACATTAAAAAAACAAAAATTAACTATATTCCATTAGACAGTTTAAAATTTTAAAAGTTTTAATAATGTCCGTCGGACAACTAGTCTCTTGAAAAATCAATCACTTGGATAACTAAATTGTTGTTTGTAGGACAATTTGATTATCCTTGGGATATGATAATATGGCTTAATGATTGACAAGTTAGTTAGCCCTGTTGGTAGTGACCCTGCATTTTGATCCTGGTTTGTTTGGGTTCGAACTTGTGTACATGAGACGTACCTTATGAGGATTTTTCTGGTTTTTTTTTTAAATTTTTTAAAGTGCTCTGCTCATTGCAGATTACAGTTAATGAAGTAATGACCTATTATTTAAAATAAGTGGATATTACAAAAAAAGTTCATAAAAATATTTTTTTTTTAAACTGGGACAAAAAAAGTTGATTAATTCATATAACAGTTTATTTTTGGTGCAAATTCTTATATTTTTGACATAGTACAAAATTATGTAGCCATACAGGGTAATTTTTAGCCTAATCGCATAAATTCGAAAAATTATTTTTAATGACCAATGTTGCCTAATAATAGAAGAAAAGTTAGTAAAATATTTTTAGTTAGAAAGATGATTTATTATCTATAATGAAAAAGAACGTTAACTTTGAGGAGAAAAAATGACATAATGGAAAACAAAATAGTTACCTATTTTTGGATTAGAAATAATTTGGTTTAATAATAAGCCGCAAATTTTACTACAATTTCGTAAAAATACATTTTCAACAACCACGACTAATAGTAGAATACGAATAGGACTTCATGATAAAAACACTTTTAAAACATTTTTATGGGGATTCCCTTTGACGAGTCTATCACGAATATTTATACAGCCATATATGGAAGCGGCGCTTTAACCCAGCCTGTCAATGTCAAATGTTTTGGGTGTCGGACTGGGCATACGCGTCACTTTTTCTATTCAGTCAAGTTTAACACATAGTTTTACATGCAATATTTAAACTTTTTGCCAAAAATGATGACGGTTACAGTCATAAGGCTCAAACACATGTTTCGAGTATAGGACTATAAAACTATACAAAAATACCTTTTCCAATTATTAAAAAATGTATATATACCTATATACATATATGTATATACATATATGTATGAAGTTATGTTAAAAGAAAACATCCTGCTATTCTATGCTATCCACCACGACTCTCTCCCCAGACCGGTTTCGCCTGCCTTACAGGAACTCCTTAGTGAGGCTGTATCGAGTCGTGGTGAATAGCATAGGAAACCAGCGTCTACTTATTAGACAAGTTTCGTTGTCCAGCGGTAGGATATTAAATCCTGCCGTTGATGCCCTACTGAAATCGCATTCAGTAAATACGAGCATCAATTGTAGCGGGTTGGCTATGTATGTTAAAGCAAAAAGGAAAAATTCCCTACTGTCTTGGTGTACAATACAAAATATTTTACTCCCTTTAAAGACAGTTAAAAGTGGTGGATAGCATAGAAAAGCAGGACGTTTTCTTTTAACTGTCTTTAAAGGGAGTAAAATATTTTGTATTGTACACCAAGACAGTAGGGAATTTTTCCTTTTGCTTTAATATATATATATATATATATATATATATATATATATATATATATATATATATATATATATATATAGATATATTTTTATCAGAATAAAAATTAATTATTATTACTGAAAAGTAAAGATACTGTACCGGATATGATTCATAATATTAAAAACAGTTGCATTTCTAAAAATTACTTCAAAACATTTTTTTAATGGTTGCTTTTTGTCATTATCATTCTAAACAGTAACCTTTAAACTCTTTTTTAACTGGCCACAGGTAACAATAAACGACTTTTAAAACACTTTTAATTATCCATAATCTTTATGTTTCTTAATTTGGCCCGCATAATTATTGATATTAGGAGCTAGTTTTTTATTCACTTTAAATGCATATTTAAATTGATTTAGTATATCTCACTACTTGCAAAACAAAATTGTATTATTAAATTTAATAAGATATTAAACAATAGGTATTTTCAGTAAAAAAGAAAATAAATGTTTACTTGTTAAGGCATTTTTCTAAAAACAAACCACTAAATTTCAAATAAATTTGTTCTATCCTATGCGTACAGACTGTATAATGTTAATTATTTTTTTTACACCTGAAATATAAATTATACTTAAGATTTATTATTTTAAACATGTAAAGCAAAGTTTAACATAATACTAAATATACAGGGTGGCTATTTGAAAACGAAACAGAGCTAATTTTGGGTTATCCAGAACATATAACGAAAAACGCGCAGACACGTCAATTTTTTATTTTAGGGGAACATATTTTTGCACTTTTACTCCCTGAACTGCAACCCTTAAGCAGGGGAAGACTTACCGCTAAAGTTCTAAATGCACCAGTATATCGGAAACATTTGCCATTCAAGCTGTAAAAACGGCCATCATTAAACAATTGAAAAATGAATCTAATAATTTTTTCAGATTCTTACAATGCAATTACAAAACTAAAGGGCAACTTTTTAAGGGCCAGGACTGACAAGTGGTCTCTTAAAACTATAAGACTAATATACCCACCGAATCAAAATGGATTTAATTTCACATTATGCTGGATACCGGGACATGCCAATACCTCCTTTTAGGAGGTATTGGACATGCCGATATTTTGGGTAATGAAGAGGCAGACAGATTCGCAAAAATAAAAAGACCTGAATGTTCTATGAATATATCCTTTAAGGCAAGAGACTTTTTACCTGGGATATTTTGAAAAATAAAATACTATTTTGAAAGTTCTTGACGAAATTGTACATATTAATGGTAAAGTTCAATCCTTCTTCCCAAAAAGAAATTGCTTGTCAGATCTACAATTTAAAGATCGGAGACATCTAACCACAATTATAAAAATAGGGATAGGTCATTGCCATATAAATACGGATAGGTCATTGCCTAACGGAACAACATCTCTATAAAATACAACCAAAGACAATTGTAGTTTTACTATACACACCCAGAACAATGCTAAATTTTTGGTCATTAGCTTGGACGCTCGCCTAGTGGAATTTATAAAGCGGGTATCCATCGAGTACACATAATTTGCCGCTTAATAAATTCAGCCTAGCAAGCGTCCAAGCAGATGACCAAAAATTTAGCATTGTTCTGGGAGTCTATAGTGAAACTACACTTGTCTTTGATACAACTAAAAACCACCACTTCTTTAGCACACTGCTTCTGTCAATAAGTTTTAGTCATATTTTTAGCTTCATTTTGTGATTTTTCTTGATCCGTTTAAAAACAGGTGTCATTATTAGTGACATTAATAATTTGCGGATATTGGTAAATTATGGAAAAAAATTGTATGAGTAATGACGATTATTTAAGATAAATGTGCTTGACGTCAAATGTGTCAAGTCTATCCTGTGTGTTGTGTGACGAAATAACTAATTATCTACTGTTTTTGCTTCTGTATTGAAGCCTTTATAAATATTAATACTAAATAGAAAAAATTGCTTTTTAATGTTTCAAAAATTATTAGAGCATTACTCTACAATTGTTTCGCCTTTCTAGGGCTTCATCAAGAGTACTTCGTATACTAAACTTAAAAAGAGAAATGTTTACAAACAGAACCATTTAACACGTTTTTCCCAAAAGGTCTATAAAATATTATAAATATATTAAGAATGTCTTTTCAACGTTTTTTAGGTTTATTTTTTAATGTAGAGTACTTTCTGAATATGTCCTTTATTTTTTGTTTTTAGCATATATATACAGTGCATTTACTTAATGGCCCCTGACCTTTTATTTTTTAAACGGACAAATATAAAGAAATTATACTTGATATAGAGTTTGTCTTTTAAAAAATATATACTTTTCTTTTCCTGTATAATATTACCAATATCACCATTAAAAAGATATGTAAAAAGCTTTAGGAAAATAACACATTAACTACATCTTTTATAAGCTTCGGAAATATCACCATTCAAAACAGGTATTTAGGTAATTTACAAAGTACCACGATTTTGTTGTAGGTAAAGAAAATTACTTTATATTTAAGGGTTATAAAGTACTCACCGACAGCTTTAAAATAGTGTGCTACAAGGACCCCCTTTTCATTTACCTTTTTTTTCCCAAGCAGCCATCTTAAAATTTTCATCTGTCACTTATCTAAAATATAATATTTATGCATTTTTTTATATCTCCAAGTTATTTTTCTTTTAATTAATCCATTTAAAAAGTAGAAGGGGCATTAAAGACATGCACTGTATATGTGAAAAAGAGGCAATTTTGTATATTATACTTTTTGATTTATTTATTTTTATTTTCATTTTAAAATAAAAATACTTTTGGTAATTTTAAAGACATCTCTATATTATAAAGAATTTATGCTGTGCCGTACACAAAGCCGCTTATTTGTACTATAGAAAATATTTAAATTTTTCTCTGTATATTTTTTTGCTTGATATTAAAATTTGCTTTACAAAATAGCTGAAATTAAAAGAAAATTTTCCATAATGTGCGCTCGCTTACGGAAGCAATAAGCGGAAATTTCATGTGTTTTTTAGCTGTCTAAATGGCTTCTTTACAATTTTAGGTCCGCATGCAAATACGCTTATCCAAATGTGCGGCTATGCATTTTAATATTCTTCGTATAAAAGTTTGGCATTACTGATTGTGATATCCACATTTTCAATTATGCAAAATAGGTTTTTCTTTTTTAGCACAGTTAAGAGAATAATGCCAAACTAGAGGATACCATAGATAAGATTTGTATGGATGTTATCAAAGGCGTCGCCAAGAAAGGGGAGGAAGGGGCAGTTGCCCCCTCCCCCAGAGGTTCTAGAACAGTTGCCCAATGTAAGGTAACCAAATTCTTAATTGTTTTTTAGTTACGATATCCGATTCTTAATAGATATTAAAACCGCGAAGTCCATCAATTTAAGTATAGTTCATATAAAAGTTGAAAGTAATCGAAACAGCAAAAAAGTGCTTAACCGGCATCTTCTTTCTGAAGCATAGGCGTGCAAATTATTTTTACCGTCTTTTTATAAATAGCTGGTTAAAAACTAATAACTACATGTAAATTATTATATTAGCGCTTTTGCTCGGTTATATGATCGCAATTTTCGATTTGAGTTTCAACGCTTTGTCTCTGGCTGTCTTTTGTATTCGCCATTCAAATTAAGGAATTTAGCGTTGCAACACGGTCAATTAGCTGATAAAAATAGTTATTTAGATCCAATTTGGCAAAGAATATTAACAGAAAATACCAGATTTTAGTTTGTGTATTGGATAGGATAAAAAAATACTTTTTAAATATGTAATTTGGTTTATTTAATGATAGGAACTTTTAAACATTTTTTTGCAATAACGATTGTCTCTGTAACTTTTTGCTGTTTTTAAGCATTCCTTACATATTAAATTTCAAAATAAGTATGCACCAGTGTACAAACTTAAATGTTTTCCCTTAACGCATAAAAATAGGAACAAATTAAAGTTAAAAAGTTTGCAGATTTGAATGGTATTTTTAACTCTTAACATATTTTCTGTATAACATTTTTTGATATTATAAAAAATAGGGTTACTTTTTCCTTAAGCAATTTTTTTTACATACCTCGCATACCATTACAAAATATTATTATATGATTATTACATTTTAGGTTTAAGACCATGCAGAACTTTTTATAAAAATAACTTTTTCGTAAAATTAATAATTAAAAAGTTTCCCTTATGGTGTAGACACGCTGTATAACAACCTTAATAAAAAATAGAATGGTTAGCAGTCAGCGTGCCGAGTAATTTTATAAATTTACAAAACGTAAGTTCTTGGCTATTTAAACCTGAGCAACAGGCACAACCAAACCGACTTGGTACATTTTCTTTATTGCAGATTTTTAACGGAGTCCATGATGATAATCACTAAAACACTAATTACAATGTACGCCGTAGATGTAACATGCATACTACAAGTAAAAATTTACATGTGTTCTCGATTTTTCCTACAATGCACACTTTTCTTATTTTCCATATCAACTTGCCTCCTCCCGAGACATCGGCTGGCGACGCCCCTGGATGCTATCAAAACCGTACCGAGAATGTTTAATTATTTTTTTATACAAAAAGTGGGACATGGGACTTAACCCAAATATAAACTGGAAGCTAGTGGCCTCAAGAGATATACAATGGAAAAGAATATTTTGAAATTTGCTAAAACAGTTGAATTTTTGGTTTGCCCTCAAACAGAAAAAACCTATATTATAAAAGCAAATCCCATACCTTATTGTTTTTCGTAAATATGATCCATAATTTCAGCTATTTTTATCTGTTGGCTACCTACCAATAGATTTTGTTCAAGGGAAAATACCCTTTTTTAAAAAATATTAAAAATTATTAGGACAAAATGTCTTGAATCTCAACTAAAAATCCCGCAATCGACAAACACGACGATACAAAATATGTTATATTAAATACTATACAGCATGTCCGCCTAAGTTTTCTACATATGGTAAACTTTTATAATTATAATTAATTTTACAAAAAACAATTACTCTTTATAAAAAGTTCTGCATGGCCTAAAACCTAAAGAGCAATCATAAGATATTCATTTTTCTAGTGGTCCCTATACAAAAATTATGAATTTTGTTTAAGAAAAAGTACCCTTATTTTTGAAAATATCGAAAATTATCATTAAGAAAAAATGTAAAGATATAAAAATAACCCTTAAATATAATTGAATAAGATTTTTGATGCGCATGATTTCTATGCGACATTTCATTGATGTCGCATGCGAGATAACGTATTCGAGATTCGAGAATAGAGTACCAGATCGTGATGTACTGAGTAGGGTTTTTCATTGTTTATTTAATTGAAATATTTTAAAAACTACTTCCATACAGCCTAAATTTTGTTTTAAAAACCTAACATATTGATACTACTTATTTAAGAAAAGTTATTATTTTTTGGCACACCGTCTGGATGTTTAATATTAAGGGCTATATTTTGAAAATATTTTAAGTGACTAACTTAGAATTTCGGAGAACGAACAGCTTAAATTTTTCCGTTTAAAATATCTCTGCACAATTGTTGAACCTGCGGTAGTATACAGGGTCTTTCGTTACAAACTTTAACGCTGTGGATTTTATTACCTTATGACAACACTTTCTTCTTATATCAAGATGCTTTAAGTATGGATGGTGTATGCTCTTACAATCAAACATCTGGTAAAATCTAGAATGTAGCTATCATAATTTTTTGCCTGTAACTGTAGAATATAAGCTACTCGTACTTTTATTATTTTGTGGAACTTTTCCAAAGCAAACAAACTGAGCATTTATTTTTTGGATTAAATAATTTTATTCATCAAGACCTGTTTCATATTAAACTGTAATGGCATTGATATCACTCTAATGTATACAGGTATATTCGGTTAATCGAATGCGCTAAGATCATTTAATGGCTTTTCTTCAAGCAACTCATTTTAGTTGCTGTGCTAAAAGATGCCAGTACAATTTCGTTCCTGACATTGTATGCTAGCAAAATGTCGCGCAAGTAGCCGGTAGAAAACCGCGATTAACACATAACAATTGTGTAAGCGCGTTATACTAAAGAAGTATTTTAAACATTATTTGCTTTATAAACAATGAAAAACCCCTCTTTAATAGGTCATCTGGAGCTGTATTCAAGTAGGGTTTCTGTAAATTAACTTAGTCCAGTTGTTCACTGATGTTGGACCAATTCAAGTAGGTAACTTTTCTATTCATGCATCCGGAGTGGCATCTAAAAAAAATATTATAATTTTTTTCTGCAAAAAGTAACAAGAGTTATTAGCAAAAAAACTAAGAAAAAAATAGCCCTTCAGGTTTTTGCTAACATAAATCTTAAAAAGTATAGGTGAAAGCGTAAATATTATAAAAGTTTTTAAAAAGCAGAAAATTTTAGTATAAAAGTTATTTTTTCCGACATTGATCTCCAATATTTATAATTTTTATTTAACGTTAAAAATCGGCTTTCGCGCGGCGGTTTCAGCATGCGCGATTGGTCACTGTGTAGTAAGCATAGGTTATATATATTTTTTAAGCAATTAAATTATAATTTAAATATTAACAAAAAACTAGTGTCACCTCTATACTTTAAATAATTTGATTTCGTGATAATAAAAGTTGCATCAACATTTAAAAAAAAGTTATTAATTTGAAATGGATGTGGCTCTGCACAAAAAAATTAAAAGTGAAATAAATTATGTAAAAAAATTTTGGTAAACGATTTTATTACAATAAAAATAATAAACGTTATATACTAAAAGCTAAAAAATAATTTAGTAAGTCCTAGCTGCCAGATCGCACCAATCTTTTCCTCAATCAGGGGTATTGATCAGACAAATAATAAAATCGTTGGGCGTAGCGTATACAAAGTAGATATTATGAAAGAAATTTTGCGTGCCCTATGATTTTATTATTTGTCTGATCAATACCCCAGATAAGGAAAAAGATTGGTACGATCTAGTAGCTAGGATTTACCTACATTTTTTAGCTTGAAGTACATAACGTTCATCATTTTATTGTAATAAAACTCGTTTACCATAAAAATATTTGTTTACATATATTTTTTTTAAGTTTTTAGTTTTGTTGTAAGTTAATACTTATCATTCTATTAAGATCATTTAATGTCTTACTATGACTAACCAGAACTAACCAACGATTTAATATTGAGGTAATTGTGGAAAAAATATTTAATCCGCCATTTTGTAACAACGGCCATCTTGAATTTTAGTTTTTTCATCGTAAGCTCTATTCTACCAATCAAGCCCTTACACTTGATACCCATATTAAAATAGTTGTGCAAAAAAAAGGAATCCCTCATTTTTGTAGCGACGGCCATCTTAGATATGAATCTGTTTATAGTGAGCTCTATTTTACCAATCAAGCCCTTTCATTTGATGCCTATATTGAGGTAGTTATAAAAAAATATGTTATTCGCCATTTTGTGGCGGCCCTTCTTTGGATTTTTTTATAGTGGGTTCTATTCTACCAATTTATCCTTTTTATTTGATACCCATATTAAGGTAGTTGTGGATAAAACATGTAATCCGCCATTTTGTGACGGCGGCCATCTTTGATTTTAATTTTTTTTTATAGTGGGTTATATTCTACCAATCAAGCCCTTTCATTTGATACCCATGTTGAGGTTGTAGTGTAGTAATCATATGTAATCCGCCATTTTGTATCGGCAAATTTGCAATCATAAAAAATATGTTACATTGTATTGCCATCAAGACTAACAGGGTGTACCAAATTTCAGAAAAATAAAATAATTGTAAATTAGTGAAGGTCAGCTTTAATTAGGGGGTAGTTAGGGAGTTGTTTATATTAATTCTTTCGTAGAAAAAAAATGAGTTACTGACTGTATTTCTATCGTAACATACTTAATTGTTACGCTAGAGACTTCTTTTTTTTTTAAAGAAAAGTCTGATTATTTACTTTAATAAAGGTTCGAGAAATGCGGCATTCTTCCGTTATTTGACTTTGAATCTATCAAATTTTGCATTTGACGTAAAAAAATTAACACTCCGAATCTACGTTCCTATTGGTCGTAAAAATTAAAAAAAACCATTAAACCGCCGATTTTTACGTCAAAAAATTGTTTCTTTCAATCGAAAATAACCTAAAAAATATTAGGGGAAACGCCTATTTTGTTATTACCTTATCCTATAAGGCATTAAAAATAAGGATATGTTTTAAGAAAGATGTCTATTCCAAAAATATTAGTTTAAAAAAACTATAAAAAAATAACACCCCCATAGTTCAAAAACTAAGACCTTTGGGACATAGGTTCATATAAAGTTTATTTTTATTTATTTTTTTATTTAAAATCACCTTCTAAAAGTTTTTGCATTTTTTTAAAAACACCCTGTATACAGAGTGGTCATTTTTAAGTTAGTGGTATTGCTAATTTCCAAATTATTGGAGATACAAAGTTGATTAAATTGGTAAAGTTGTAATACTTTTTCGCTGATTAACGTGCTTCCAACCGTAAAACAATTGAACATCGGTTTTTCGATCAAAAAATGTACATTTTTAAATGAAACATCCTGTTATATTACTATTTAAAATATCTATGAAAGAGCTTTAAAAAATTTCTTCATGTGATATATCCAATTTTTAATAGTTTTGAAAATAAGGCCATCCTCGGGTATTTAATAGTAAACCGGCATTTTTAAATAAAACACTTGGTATATTACATCATCATTAAATTGATATTTTAAAGGGCTTTAAAAAATACCACATTTGATATGTCTATCTCTTATAATTTTGTAAATATGGCCATCCAAATCTATATTATGTATCTATTTTATTTCCATTTAGCATTTAGTTAATATAACTTTTCTATAATAAAACTACATTTTAATAAAGCTTGGTTTAGTTATTTAAAATCAGTTAAAAATCTGAAAGCAAATTTTTAATAAAATATTAATTTAGGGTAACCAAAACAAAAAAGTGGGTATAGAGAAATACTGTTTTGCCATTTTCTGTTGTGTGGTCTATAAGAAAAGTAAAATTTATGGAAAATACAAAGGCCTTCGCACTAACCTTATGGATTTTGGGTCCCAGTTTATGTGGTTAAAAATTTATTGTGTTGTAGTTCTTGACTTTCTGATCAAAAGTTATAATTGTCCCAACGTGATCCTATGATTAGTTTTCAAGATATACAGTGACCATCAAGGAGTTAGGCACATATGGAAAAAAAAACATTTTTAAATTATTATTATTTTTTTTTTTTTTGGCAATAACCTTTGCTTCCAGTAACCTAAAAATCATTTATGGCATTTGGCTCATGGGCCTCGGTTGGGAGTATAATTATTCAAAAGTAAATTTACATTTAAAAAGTGACCTTACTTGGCGTATTATCTAAAAAGTTATTTGAAAAAGGTATTTAAAATTTATTTTAGGACCAACAAGCTAATTTAAAATAAACAAAAATAAAAAAAAATTGGTCAACCTAACCTACAGCAAACCTAATAAAAAAAAAAATAGGTTTTCCAACTATTAAGTGACAAACTAATTTACTGTATCATAATTGTTATATTTTCTATACCGTACTTACATGGTTATCAATAAGATATACAGGGTGGCGCACCACAAACGCCTTGGTCTCTAATACAAAAACAGCAATATTTTTTATTTTTATTTTTACGAGCATATGTGGGTATATTTTATATTGAAAGCATTATTTAAAATTATAAGGAATTATACAGGGTGCTCCAAAAAACGCAAGTGCGGTGTCTTTTTCAGTAAAACTTAAAATTTAAAATATTTACCTATTACGTATATATATATATATATATATATATATATATATATATATATATATATATATATATATATATATATATATATATATATATATATATAGAAAACACCCTGCTTTTCTATGCCATTTCTTTTAACCGTCTTTAAAGAGAGTAAAGTACTTTGTATAATACACCAAAACAGTAGGGAATTTTTCCTTGTCTTTATACCATACATACCCACCCCGCTACAATTAATGCTCGTATTTACTGAATGCGATTTCAGTAGGGCATCAACGGCAGGATTTAATATCCTACCGCTGGACAATGAAACTTGTCTAATAAGTAGACGCTGGTTTTCTATGCTATTCACCACGACTCAATACAGCCTCACTGATGAGTTCCTGTAAGGCAGGCGAAACCGGTCTGGGGAGAGAGTCATGGTGGATGGCATAGAAAAGCAGGATGTTTTCTTTTGACTGTCTTTAAAGGACTTAAAATAATTTGTATAATACACCAAGACAGCAGGGAATCTTTTCCTTGTGCTTTATAACATACATAGCCACCCCGCTACAATTGATGCTCGTATTTACTGAATGCAATTTCAGTAGGGCAGCAACGGTAGAATTTAATATCCTACCGCTGGACAATGAAACTTGTCTAATAAGTAGACGCTGGTTTCCTATGCTATTCACCACGACTCGATACAGCGTCACTGATGACTTCCTGTAAGGCAGGCGAAACCGGTCTGTGGAGAGAGTCGTGGTGGATGGCATAGAAAAGCAGGATGTTTTCTTTTGACTGTCTTTAAATGGAGTAAAATACTTTGTATAATACCAAGACAGAAAGGAATTTTTCCTTGTGCTGTATGATATATATATATATATATATATATATATATATATATATATATATATATATATATATATATATATATATATATATATATATATATATATATATATATATTAAATATCACTGGGTTGTGAATCTGTCTCCGTATGTAAAAGCTACGAACCACCACTGTTAGAAAAAAGCCCATATTGCACAAAAATATTGCTTTTTAAATTAAATCAGATCTCGTATCCATAAATTTAACAAACCATATCGTTAAAAACGTATTTGTAATACAGAAAATAAGAATCAAAATACACATTGTACCAGGATGAGTAAAATCAGCAATTAAAGTGTTTTCTTCAGTTTCAGATATACTACTGTAATCACATAAGTTCGACTGAAACAGACGATGCGATGTTGTCGATGCACAAATTTTTCCCCGTTCTCTTTGCTTACATCCAAACGTACTCCCCTATTAGGACACTGGTGCCGACGGTTTTCGTTTTGCGTATCAAGAACTTGCAGCGTTCGGGTATTGAACAGTGTTGCCAGAGACTTTTTCGGGGATTTTTGATGACAAGGGAAAACGGGATTTTTAAAGTAAAAACGGGGATTTTTAACGATTTGGAAGGTAGTATAAAAACATTTTTAAAGGTACGTTTTGATCTTACTTTTATTGCATGATATTTACGTCAGATAAAAATTCTGACTAATGTAAACAATCAAAAATTTATATCAGACAACATTTTTGACCGTGTACACAGCTAGAATTTCTATCTGACATAAATATTATAAAAATGATGTCAGTTGTAAACAAATCATTACTTTTACTTACTTTTTACTTAAAATTCTCGATTTTTACGTAAACCTTTTTTTTGGTTGTCAATTTCTTTGGCGTAGAAAATACATTTTTGACTATTAAAAGGCGGCCCACAAATGTGGCTTTAAATCACAGGGATTTTTCTAAAGTATCCCAAAAAAGTGATTTTTGGAACCACGCGGGGGATTTTTATCGTAACCCACCTGGCCACACTGATGGTATTCAGTAGCATGGTGAAAGTTAGAAGCATAATTCTTTTTGCCATTTGGGTTTTAACAAAAAAAAGAAGTAAATTTAAATAAAATATTCTCTAAAAAATAAAAAGAACATAAAAGTATTTCTAACGGAAATGTTTATACAATGTGGAAACTCTTTTTAAAATCTTATTATTATGGTTCTGAAAGAGACCACAATTTTTAGCAAGACAATATTTCAATTTATTAAATTCGGTTCTCTTTGGTTTTCAAGCATTTGAGGTGATATGCTACCGCGTGGTGCAAGGTACGCAATACTGCGGGACGGAAATTTTTAAAAAGGGCGGAAATGCAGCAGTATCACAGACTTGTCGTTTCTTAGTTAATGGAGGTGCAAGTGGCACCTCATCATTACACATGCACTTCCTACAATTTCGTTAACAGCCGATGGTTTCAAACTTTTATAATAATTTCAAAAGTTGTACTTTTCGCTGGTACAAGACCAAACCTATAATGCAAACCTCCTAATTATTTCTTCTGCTAAATTACCAGCATAGTACTACTTAATAATTTGAACTTTTTGTCAACGATATTGACCAAAACTTAAAAAAATCTAAATTAAGCAGGATCAGCAGCAGTTTGCAACACAGCAAACGACTTGCCAGTAAAAATAAATTTTAAAGGATTCTAGTCGACCCGACTCCAAAAAAATCTGTCCCCAAACCTAGTTCAAAAAGCCCTTAATTGATATTTTTATGTTTCCTGAAAGTCCTTAAATTTTAAAAATTAAATGTACATTATACAATTACATTCTAAAATCACAAAAATAAAGTAAAAAAGGTTTAATAACATTTTTATTACTATTATTATTTTAATTTTACCCCGAAAGTTAAGGCAAGTCGGCAACCCTGTACTCGACATCTACGTACCGCAGACGCTCTCGTCTGGATTTCTTCTTCTGCTACGGCACAAAGAGTGGGGCTGTTATTACAGTGGGCGGAAACATATTGCCGAAGAGAAGGGAGATACTAAATCACATGAGTTCGACTGAAACAGAATGAGGTGTTTCCCCGCCCGTTTCCCTTGCTTTCTCCCCCACCACTGCGCCAACGCGCTCGCTTTGTTTATGGCTGATGCTGATCGAGCTCGAGCACGCGGTTGCTTCTTTGCACGCATGGAGGATGTTACTGCTTCACATATTTTGATACAAATTTTTTACGTAACTATTAAATATTTTGGTATTGGATGAATTTATTGCTTTAAATGCATCAAATACTGCCATTTTTAAGAGCTTCTTTTTTGCCGTTTGGGGCTAAACGAAATTAAAAGCAATTCCGAAAGAAAGAATAAACAAATAATTTTGAAAATAAAAATATAATTCTAAAAAAAATTAAAGAACATAAAAGTATTTCTAAAAAACTTTCTTATAAAAACTATAATACTTTTTAAAATCTTAGTTTATAAGGTTCTCAAAGAGACCACCATTTTGTGCAAGACAATATCCCAACCTGTTATAGAATTCGGTTCTTGTGTTTTCAAGTATTTCAGGTGTTATTCCTATAAGAACCTGACTAATTTTTTGGCGGAGCTCATCTAAGTCATTTGCACGTTCATGACGATGCCTATAAATTTGTTGCTTAACATGTCCCCAAAGAAAAAAATCATTTGGTGCCAGATCTGGTGATCTAGGAGGCCATTTTATGGTACCTCTTCCGCTGATTATACGATTTGCAAACGTGACTTCCAAAAATTGTTGAACTTCTTTGCCGTTATGAGCCGGACAACCATCCTGTTGATACCAAATATCTTCAAAATTGACATTGAGAGCCTGAACAGCTGGAATAACCTGATTTCTCAAAAGATTCAAGTATTTGTTGGCATTTAAATTTCCCTCAATAAAAAAGGGCCAATAATATTATCGCCCAAAATGCCAGCCCACACGTTGACCTTTTGAGGGTATTGTGTTCTGAGAGGGATAGTGATGTGCTTGTTTTCTATCGAGTAACCTACAGCGATAGAAGGGTTGTGATGACCATGCAAGGGAAATGATGATTCATCAGTAAAGAGAATATTTTTGATAAATGTGTCATTAGCATTGGCCCTCTCCATCATATCCTCACAAAATATCATACGTTTTTCATAGTCTTCAGGAAGAACCTCTTGACTAGATTGCAATTTATAGTAATGGTATTTGTTTCGTTTCAGAATATTCCTAACTGTTCGAGATTCAATATCAAGTTCTTCAGAAATTTTGGTACTATTACAAGGAAAATTAATTTCGGCTAAACTGCAAACAGAAGTTGACGGACTTGTCGTTCCTCGGTTAATGGAGGTGCAGGCGGCACCTCATCATTACACATGCATTTCCTACAATTTTGTAAACAGCCGCTGGTTTCAAACTTACTTATAATTTTTAAAATTGTACTTTTAACAGGCACAGGACCTCCTTCAAATAAAAATGCAAATCTCCCGATTATTTCTTCTGCTGAATTACCGGCATAGTACCACTTAATAATTTGAACTCTTTGTTCAACGGTATAAACCAACATTTTAAAAAGAAAGCGCCGTAGTTTATAGTTTGCGGTACCCCAAACAGCTTGCAAATGAGCTCTGTCCAACGCTCGGACCCGGCGACGGCACGTTGATGTGCCCCACTACTGCAGGAAAGTGGGCGTATACATACATATGGCATCATTGCATTTGAAAAATCGGGGAATATCTTATTTTCCGTTACTTTCTATCTTAAGTCAAGATCGCTTTCTCTTTTTTCCACTTGTTAATCCCAATGGTTCGATAACGATTTTCCAGACCTGTATATATATATATGTATATATATATATATATATATATATATATATATATATATATATATATATATATATATATATATATATATATATATATATATATATATATATATATATATATATATATATATATATATATGTAACTGGGTCGTAATACCCCTAAGCTGTTTTCACTAGGTTTATTTTCCTAAAAAACCAGATCAGGAGTCCTATATTAGATTCTTGATATTCCTTACGGTTTTCAAGATACCTCGTAAAAAATGAAATAACCTGTACAACCAAATCCCTTAAGCACCTTAGGTATATAAAAATATTTGTTTTATTATAAAATAGGGATATCACATTGACTTTAGATAAAAAGTAAGGGCATTAAAAGCATAAAAATATACATTATTAGTTTAGTTACGTAAATATCTAAAACCAAGCATTATAAAATCAAATTACTTTAGCAAATCTTGACTTTGAAATGTATTACAGTAGTATATCTGAAACTGAAGAAAACACTTTAATTGCTGATTTTACCCGTTCTGGTACAATGTGTATTTTGATTTTTATTTTCTGTATTACAAATCCGTTTTTAACGATATGGTTTGTTAAATTTATGGATACGAGATCTGATTTAATTTAAAAAGCAATATTTTTGTGCAATATGGGCTTTTTTCTTACAGTGGTGGTTCGTAGCTTTTACATACGGAGACAGATTCACAACCCAGTGATATATTCAGGGTCCGTTTTTTCAAATTTGTTCCGTTTTTGATAATTATGTTATTTGTTGTTGTTAATTTATTATTAAGAATTTGACCCCTCTTCTCTGAGCAGTCAGCCCGGGGAGCGCAAGAGAAAGGTACTCCGCTTGTATTCCTTTTTTCTCACACACACTGTTTGCGCGGCTAAACGAAATAGCTGCCTCTATCATCGGCTTTAAAAATATGATTTAATAATTGTCACACGTAGTTTAGGTGGCAAGCAAAAAGAAATTAAGGAATATTGCAGTAAGCAAGATTTTTAAAGCATTTTTGGTGTATTTGAAGAAGGTATTTGACCCACAGCACTTTTTACTTGACCTCGCAAACTGAAATGACGGCCATTAAACATACACGGACTATCCACAAATGGAGTTTACCAGAGGACGTTGTATTGTGTTATCTTATATATAAATAAAACCCCTTAGTGATAAGGGTTGTCCACCTTTAACATTTTTTTTTAATTTTTAGGCTAGAAATTACTTAAAAATTATTTATATTGCAAAACAACGTTTGCCGGGTCAGCTAGTAATAATATATAATTTAATATTTTATATAACTTTATCTAAATTGACATTCACAAATTACATTGACAAATTGAACCAAATATAACAGGTACCAATTAATGTTTAATATACCTTCTGGTACATTTTTTTTCTTTCTAATTTATTTACAAGGCTAAAAATTGACGAAAATGTGTTACATTTTGGGAAACTTAAAATTCTCTATTCGCTTTAACATTGGATTGATCTACTTTCACACCATTTTGACCAACTATATGACCCAATAAACTAATTTCAGTGATTCCTATTTGACATTTACTTCTATTAAACGTCAGCCCATTTCCTCCAATCAAAATATTGGGGATATTTTTGAAAAATATTGTTATCATTTAAAGATTTGTCCAAATTTTCTTGCTTTACTTTATTTACAAAATGTCACAAATTAAATTTTTGTATCCCTGGTTTTTCAAATAAATTTCATTCAATTCAAGAAACATTTTTAATTTTGAAAAATATTGTTATCATTTAAAGATTTGTCCAAATTTTCTTGCTTTACTTTATTTACAAACTGTTACAAATTAAATCTTTGTATCCCTGGTTTTTCAAATAAATTTCATTCAATTCAACAAACATTTTTAATTTTTTTATATGTATATGTTTTTTTACTCAATATATTAACATCCGCACCTGTATCAATTTTAAAGGCCACTTTCTGATTACAAACCATCATCTGAATTTTCCATAGATTCTGTTTTGTTTCTTTAATTTCACACACCTTTTGCTGTTTTTGCTCATCATCAGAAGATGATCTTGAAGAATGTTTTTCTATTTCACGTTCAATATTTTTATGACGACTCCTACACATTTTTAAGAAATCTCCTTTAATATTGCATTGATTGCATTAATTGCATCTAATATTTGCTGCAGGACAATCATTTAAACTGTGTGGTGTAGTAACCTTCCGAATTGTTTATGTTGGTTGTATTTCTTTTTATAGAATTTTTGTTTGTTTACCTGATTTATCATTATTTCCGATTCATTTTGCTGACGTAAACTTCTATTTCTTGTTTTAATTTCTCATTCCGAATAATTTTTAACTTTGCTTCTTGTAATGTTAATTTGTCATCCAGTTGTAAAAACTTGGATAACTTTAAATTCCTTGGACCTACTACAAGGCGATCCCGAATAAGTTCATCTGTAAGGGTTTCATAATTGCAAGTTTCACTTAGCTTGCCAACAGATGCAATAAATTCCTGAGGATTTTCTCCATCTTGTTGCACCCTTCTGTTAAACACAGCTCTCTCAAATATGATATTAACTTTTTACCAAAATTATCGTTAAACATCTTAATTAATTGATCATATATTGCCAATTGATTTCCAGTCGGAAAAATAATATTCAATAATTTATTAACATCAGGTCCTGTGCTTTTATGGGTGCATTATTTAAACCAATAATACCACGGTAACTTTCATAAGTTTTAAGCCAGTTATTCCAATCTTAAGGTTTAAAAGAAAATCTCTCGGGTAAAAGAACGTAGTTAACAGCCGGCATTGTCGAAAATTTTTGCATTTTCTCCAATTTGTTTGCTAATCTTTTATTTCCTTCTGTAGTAGTTCATTTTCTTTCTTAAGGTCATCTTCTAGGTTTTTTTATAGATGTCTTCATTAAATTTTAGCAAAGCAACTCCTGACACCATGTATTGTGTTATAATAATATATAATTTAATATCTTTTATAACTTTATTTAAATTACCATTTACAAATTACATTAACAAATTTAACTAACTATAACAGGTAACCATAAATGTTTGATATACCTTCTGGTACAGACGTAGGTATAGACCAAAAAGTTTATTTTTCGAAAAAAACAATTTTGTTTTAAAAAATATGTGTCACGTAAATAAAAAGGTAATTTTGTATACAAGCAAGTATTTAAGCAAAATGGTTTTTTTCTTTAAAAAAAGCATTTAATCGACAAAAATAATAATACACACAATATTCTTATAACTTCATGTTTTGGCACCTTGATTACATTCGTTTACAGGTTGAAAGTTGTGTCTTTTTAAAAATTTAGAGATAGCACATTTAATGAGTTTTAGGCAATTTTATTAAAACAAATTAAAATAAATAATTTTTGATAACACCAAAATTAGTTTGATAAAACTTTTAAATATTCCTGAAAATTAATGAAGTGTGATTTTGAATATATCTTTTTAGTGATATTTTGCTTTAAAACTAAAAAAACTGGTTTACAAAAAAGATGTGTTTTTAATTTTTGTGAATCCCGTAGTTGTATCAATGTTTTTTTCTTTAAAAAGCATTCTTTTTAAACAATCAAATTTTTTTTTATCATGAATAACTTTTCTCGAAAAATTAAACTTTTTATCTATTTGTTTTCATGTAAACCCCAGCCGTTGGCAGCCTTTACAATATAAACACGAAATATGTACGGGGTGTCCGGATTTCGCTGCGGTTGCAGGGTATTTTGTTTATTATTACAGGTAGAGACTTGCGCTTTTCGCGAACTGTTGCCACTTTTTGATAAAACGAAAGATGACACTAAAAGTTTGATCATATCCCTTTAGTTTTGAAAATTCAGGATGAAATTATTTTTTTTTCATTTTTGGCTTTCCTTGTATGTGCCAGTTGTCTTAACACTTACAGCAAAAGTTATAACTGATAATAGTGAATATTTTTAGGTAGAATCCAGTGACATGGTTGATTTTTTTTAATTTTACATTTTTCGGGATATAAACCAAACATATATTTTTTTTATGAAATATCATGTAAATAAATGTAGGATATAGTTTTTTGTGTGATAATGAATATTACTTAATAAATTAATTTTTTATAATAATAAAAAAAGTAGCTTTAAATGAATCATCTCTTATATGTAGCTTATAAAACTACTTTAAAAAGTAATAAACGTATTTTTAAAATTCTTGACTTTTACAGCACCTGTGACAGCAAGGTTTTTAGGTAAGTGTTCTTATAGTATCAAACAATTGCATCTGAACCGCAGGAAATAAACCCAGCAACTCCTATATCACCAAATACCTCGTGACAATCCATTGGTATAAAATATACGGGGTATTCCATTAACAAAATACGTCACTAATGCTGAAACTTTTTTGGTTTTGTTTTAAATATTTTTGTAAAGAGATAATTATATTCTACAGAAGAAAATACAGAAAATGGCCATATTCGTTTTTTTTTTAAGTATAAAGAAGCTTAAAAATAAAAACCCTGTACACGTATGACAAAAAGTATGATTTTTTAAATGGAACACCCTGTATAATATATCGTCCGCAGAAGATATTTTAAAGGGCTTTAAAAATACTGCATTTATTATATTTTTTAGTGTGAGTCATTTAAGAGCGTGGAATATGCCGGAAGGTCCATTTAAACAATTCACAATATAGTAAAAAGTGGCTAAGCATTAGAAAAAAAATAATAAAAACGTGCATTTAAAATGGAAAATATTTAAATTGAAATAAAAAGTTCTTTGTATTAATATTAAGACTAAATTTGGCTTATTTTTTTATACATGTAGAATAAAATTTTCTTTAAACACCAAGAAAAATAAAAAAATTGCGAAAATAAGTAACCATAATATCCATCCTTAAAAGTTTTAAAATTATGGGAATGCAAAACAGAAGAACAAGTGTAAATTGTAATTACCAGTAAATTTATTATTTAAAAAATTATAATTATTGCAAGCTGATTAAAAATTCTTTGTAGTTATACCCATATTTTTAAAACGAAAAAGAAAGACCCGTCAAATATATTTTTTAACGCTATTTTAAAATCTTTTCTAAACTCATCTTTAAAAGCAAACTTTAAAATGAAGTAAAAAAAACAGAAGGGACAGATTAATTTAATTAAAATTATTTTTTCAAATATATGAATTATTAATGTTTTTTTGTTTAATTTTAAGTAAGAAAAGTTCTTTCTTATACATAAATTTAAATAATTTTTGTAAATAAATCTCTTTAATGTGCTAACTCTTATTTTCCATAAAGATCAAAAGAATATTGAGAAATAAATACAGTTAATAATTTAACCTTTTTATATTAATATTTAAAAGGCAAACAATATTGGTAGCTTACAGCTTGATACCAGTCTATTTAAAATAAAATGTTGTTTTGAAGACTTGAAAGCTAGAAACTAAGTCACAAGAATTAAGTACCTTATTTCCAAAACTACATTAGCATTTACGTCTATGAAGGTTGTTTAATATTAATATTTAGAGAGTAGGGGAAATATGGTCGTTCACTGACTTCCGTCCTCCGAAGGAGCTTAAAATCTCTGATGTCATTTTAAATTAGAGCATCTTGCGCAACGCGTTTTAAAGGGCGTGGTCGTTACTATCTGTCAAATATCATCTGTCATCTGTCAAATGTCATCTGTCACCTGTCATATGTCAAAAATCACGTGACTTCGAACATGGTTGTTATACGTACGATACTTGTGCTAAGAACTTAAATTAACTTGCACAATCGCAAAAATTTTAAGACATACCGGTCGGGTACTATCGATTAAAATCGTTATTTAGCCTTAATGATGAGTCATCGTTGGGCAATTTAATTTTTTTAAATTAGTGTAAAGTCAATACCTTCAAGGTCAAAATTGTTACGTGTCAAACGTCATCTGTTAAACCTGATATGTTCGTCCCCCGCGCCTAAGCCCCAGGCTTAGGCGTGATACTTAAGCGGGGTGCAAAACGGCTTTAAAACCGGGCTTTAACAACGCGGCAAAGCGGGCTTACACCCCGGGCGCAGGGACAGTCCGGGGAAAAACTCTTGGGGCCTTAGGATTAAAGAAATAAACTTTGGCAAAAGGATAATTGTTGTCGCAAAGAACTTTAAGGTCAAAACAAAGATAGCTGCGGTAAACGTTAAAAAAATGTTAAATAAATAAAAGGCAGTGCTTGTAGTAAAGCATCATTTTTTAAATAAAAAATACATACATTGTTGTCATATTGCTAAATAATTCTTAGAATATTGTCCTATAAAATAAAATGAAAAGCAGTGTTTGTAGTAAGGCATTTATTTGAAATAGAAAGACATACATTGTTCCCATTTTGCAAAATAATTCTTAGAATAATGATTTTTAAAATAGGATATTTAACTACAAGCTCAGCATATATTTTCGTGCGTGATAGTAATTCATTTCCTAAAAATAAAAATAATTATTTAAATTCATCACGCTGGTAGACCGCAAAGCAATAAGGGACTTACGAATGAACGAAAACATTTAAATACTTTCAGCCGACAAGGAACGCTACGGTGGTTATGGATTTGAACGAATATGACAGGAAAGTCAAGGAAACGCTTACGAAGGGTAAATATAGACTATTACCCAGTGACCCCACAAAGAAACTTGAATTTTAAGTCTATCGAGCACTTTATAAATACAGGAACCAGATCCCGGGTAACATCAGGACCAGACTTACACTTATGTGAGTTGCCCAAAATTTACTAAGACAACATACCACTGAGACCAATTACTTGCTTGAGGGATTTAGCCACTAGCAACTAAAGTAGATTTTTTTAGAAATTATCCAGCCATTAGCTCACATCTTCGTTTGTAAAGAACTCTCAGCAATTTGTAAGTAAATATCCTGAAGGGCAATAAATTAGATTCCTTGGATAAATTTGTCAGCTTTGACATTGAGAGCCTATATACAAATGTACCTCTAAAAGAGTCGTAAGACATTGTCAAGGCTAGATTGAAAAACGATGAGACGATGAGACATTTGTACAAAGAAATTCGTTACCCCTGGAGGGTGTGATGGAGCTCCCAAGGTACTGTCTGCATAATTTATATTTTAAGGTGAAAGTTTTATGCCTAAGAGTATTGACTACAGATGGGATCCCCACTCCCTTCTGTATTAGCAAACCTTTTTATGGAATGGTTTTAACCGAACGCTATTAACACCGAAATCGTCAAAACGAAAATCTGGCTTTGATATGTCGATGATACTTTTATAATCTGATATAAAATCGACAAACAGCTAGACTGCTTCTTTAACCATATAAATTCAATAAACGACTTTATTAAATTTACCATAGAAAAAGAGAAAACGGTTCTCTACCTTTTCTGGATGTTCTAGTCAGCAAATATATTGGAATAATCAACACATTTATTTATAGGAAACCCACACACATGGGACAATACCTAAATTTCCATTCAAACCACTCTAAAGCAACCAAAATAAGAATAATTAAATCGTGATGTAAACGCGCAACCACAATATGCAGCGACAAAACAACTCTGGATACTGGTTATGCTAAGAGTTCTATTAATAGGTTTATAAATAGTTGTAATGTAAAACCAATAGTGCGACCACCTGAGCAAGATGCTCGCTATCTCCTAACGATCTTATATGTGAAAGAAACGTCCGAAAAGATTAGACTAATAACAAAGAAATATGGAATTAAAACAGTCTGGTTTTACATTAGAAAGCCTCTTGAGGAAAGCAAAACTTACTTTGGTTAAACAAAAGAAATATTGCATTTACCAGGTACCATGTCAATGTGGGGAGTCATATATCGGGGCAATAAAACGTCCTTTAAATATAGGACTTTCAGAATACAGACAACATACACAAAGGGGCGAAATATCAAAATCTAGAATCGCCTAACATGTTTGGTCTCAACACCATAACATCATGTGGTCAGATGCTCGGGTAACTCACAGGTAATTACATTGAAAAAAGCGCAAATTCAAAGAAGCCGACTTTATTAAGAATCACAATAAGATTTTCAGCAATCCAAGTGTGGAAATTCCAGACTTTTGGAAACCGCTCTTGAAGCGCACCGATGCTGGCTTCCTGGGTGAACAAACTAACGCTTGACCGCACCTAACTCCATCACGAGTGAATGGTCTTTCCCACTGTATATAAACTTAGTAGTTTAGGAATTAGATTGGTTTACACTTAAAAACGGACAGAGATTGTAATGCCCGAAACGTTGTGTGAATATCATTATATAATAAAACTAAGTTGACAAAATGTGCGTGCCGATAAAACTTGAAAAGGAGTCCCGATACGATAAAGGGATTTATTAAGATATAAGGACTCTTCCAACCCTTCAACTTGGAAATTAAGTGTAGTGGCGCCATCTGTTGTAAAGTATTTGAACTTCATTTAGAACAACGGTTATTTGGGTCTCATATCAACTCCCGAGCGAAGCGGGGAATCATAGCTAGTATGTAATAAGTCTGAAACTTTTATTTTAATTTTAAAGAGGTAAGTAAAGAAGTTTGTAACTTTAATTGTGTGCTTGTAGGGGCCAGTTTTCGGAATTACAGTCAAAAAACTGCACTATTTATAAATGCTATAGGCTATATTTCATTATCATTGAACCAGAAGTTTACAGAAAAATATAATTTACGCCCAACGAAGTGGGCACGGGTCGACTAGTCTCTAATAAAAACAGAGATAAAAAAGATACTCTGCAATTGCAATGAAATCCGGACACCCTGTACACCACCAAAGTAAGGATTGATTACTTTTTTAGGAACATTTGTTATTATTGTAAATACCCTAAAGCTGTATTTTTTTGTAACCTTGTATTTGTAGCTACAGTAAGGATACTCTTTATTCCTTAAATGGAGCAACATTTTTCGTAAAAGAATGCCATTCAAACTACTATTGGCATAATTGATTTTCGGCGTAGTGCCAAGAAGGCAATATATATTTTTTTCAAATGAAGAGTGGAGTTATGTAGCACCTCTTTTTAAGGCTCTATATTAATATATAAATAAAACATTGTGGCTTTAATCAAATTGACTTCTAAGTCTGCAACGGTGAGCCAATTTTTAAAAACCAAGTGGCATTGAGTAGGAAATCAAAGGGCTTTTAAAACAAGGTATGTTCAAGATAACCCCAATTTTTATTTAAAAAAAGTTGCCAATGGCCTTTTAGCAGTAGGCTACCTACCCGAAATTATTCTCTTGCTAAAAGTTATTTATCGAGATACTCTTTTACCTAGATTTCACCCGATCTCAATATCTAGTCTCATTAAAACGTTTAGTGTGTATAATGTTAAGAACTATGAAACTTTATTTTCAACCGTTGTAACTCAGTAGCAGCTAGGCCAATTTTTAAAAATAAAACGGTGTTATATAGAGAATTAAATGGTCTTGAAAATGAGATGCACAATAACCCCCTTTTTCCATTAAAAATAAGTTTATGGTGCTCTCTTAGCAATAGACTACGTTACAACAAAAGAAAATGCCTAAAAGTAGTTTGAGTAACATTTACCCAAATTTTACTCGATCTTGATATCTGCTCCTATTTAAATAATAAAGGGGTGGTCGGGAACTCTTTTATTATCCTTACTTAATTTTATGTATACCTTAATATGACAAAATGGAAAAAAAAACTTTAATAGAATAAAAGTTTTGTAATTAGTTCTACTAGTTGCCCAAATTTCTTCTGAATAAACATGTATTTAAAAGTTAATTTAGTCGTAATAGCCATAATTGTAGCAAGGCTTTAAGGAAAACCTAAACCCAGAATTTGACTAAATTTATTATTTAAGATATTAAAAACAAATAAACACAAATCCCAAAAACTACTTTGCAAGTTTGTCTTTATTTGTTTAGATTAAGAAAATATAACTTTGTTTACCCTACACAAATTTGTGCCTAATATTGTTTGTATTTTATCTTATTTTCCCTTGAGATCCCTATGGTATGCTTAGGTAAAGCATAGGACATCCAGCATCTGTGGACTTATGTCACTTTTCTTTCAGAATAATACATTTTCAAATAAACCTAAGAAGGAATTTGATAACGATTAGAGACTTGTTACCTTATAATCCTGTTGGATTTTTGTATATCCCATACATCTTTAGCAAAAACGTATATTTAAATTTATTAAAGGAATCCTCAGAAAATATGAATGAGAAATTGCCAACAGCAGTCTCACGCAGCACCCGATCAAGGGGGGCAAGTCTTAAGCATGGCAGATGTCCCAAATTAGACGATGACCATTGGGAATTTGTAAATTGTAGGAAATACCAAGTCAATTAAAGCCATTTTTTGTTGTTAATATGGTTTAAAACATTTTATAAACATTACATTTTTTGCTTAACAGTGAAGTTATGTATATATTATTTTTGGTATTTTTTGTATCTTCTTTAATTAAAAAAAATTCATATTCTTAAACCATAAAAGAAATATATTGGAATGTTTTTTGTTGTTGTTTATTTTAATAAAATTAAATAATTAATTTATAATAACACCAGTTTTATAAAACTTTTTGATATCCCAGTAAAAAAATAAATTGACTGATAATTCCTGTATTTCAACTGCTAATGAGGTTCAAAAATATAATAATAAATTTACATTTGGTTTAAAAATAAAAAATAATGAAAATTTACTCTTTAGAAAAAACCTGTTTTTGAAGTTTTTATGAAACATGGTTACAAAAATCAACGTTTCCTTTGCGTGAATTATATTTTTTTACCATCAAGAAATTTTATTAAGAGTAACTTTTTCTCGCAAAATAAAATTCCTGATTCATTTGTTCTCTTGTGCATCGATTGTCTGTATAAGATTTTAGTTTTGAAACAACAACTAGCGTAAAAACAATTTATGGCTATTATGATCTATCTCTGAGCAATTTTTACAAATCTCTTTAACTCATTTGCTCTTAAAGTTAAGAAAAAAATTTAAATGGGAAATATTGTAGTTTCTTTCGTAGAATACCGTCATTTAAGTAATTGTTTTAGTCAAGATGTGCACTGAAGTGACTAACAAGAGGCGTGGCGGCGCACAGTGTTGCGTGGTATAAGGGTAATTGGACAAAATTAAAATAAGCTGTTAAAATAAAAAGTAAACTTTGTTTTTTATTTATTTTTAAATCTTGAAGCTTTTTACTAAAATAATGTTAAAAATATAAAAAGAAGAGTTTGCTCACAACTTTCCTCGCCCAAATTAGAAAAGCAATTAATAATAAAATAACCCAATTAATTTATACTTGTCTCATAACAAACAATAAAATAAAAGTATTTGCTTAAAAACATAAAAACAAGCTTTTAATATGCTAAATATTACACACTACAAATTGCTTAAAAATATTGAAAAAAAAACAAGTCTGCAGTGTACTAAATATTACATTACCTCTATTTTTCATAAATGACAAAAAGTTCAGAAAAATAAGTCAAAATCTAGTCAGACTGATCATCATCACTACTTGAGGAACTAGATAGCTCTAAGCCAAAAACAGATTCTACCAGTGTGTTCTGAGAATTCTCAATAATTATATACCCTTTTATTTCATTATCATACAAAATATTTTTATTTTTAGTAGTAGATTGTCTATAAGAAGATAATTCTGGGTCAGAGGTCAGTAAAAGAGTTGAAATTATATCGGTGTTGGTATTTACCCGTGAAGTTTTTCGGCTGTTACATAATCTGATTTTTCTAAATTCTTTGTGCCTTGCTTCTAAAGCATCTTCCGCAAGTTGCCCAATAGGCAATTCAAAAAAATCAATTATGTCACAGCCATGCACAAGAACTTTGTGCACCGAACTTGGCATATAGTACCAGCTATATAAATGTAAGTATAACCTACGAGTGTCATTTAGCAAAAAGCGAAAATTGGTTAAATCGATTTTACAACCAGACGCCAAAATTCTTAAAATTAAATGAAATTTTTCAATTAGTTCTTTATCGATTCCGGTTATTTGAGAGCTTAAAACAGGATTTTGAAAAAACGCCTGGCAGTATTGCCATCATTTGTGGAGCCATATCCTGGCTTTGGCTTATCAACTATAAGACCCATTTTGCTCTTAAAATTCTCCTGGATGGTCCTTTTTGTGTTTTCTGTAATTGCTTTATTTTCTTCGCCTTTCACTTGCCAAGTTTTAATTGGCAACCGGTATGCAATATGCAACAAACACTCAAAGAACCTGATCCAGCAATGGAGAGTTGATATGCCAAAACGGTAGTTTTGGGTTACTGGAGATTTATCTAAAACCATATCAGAGTTCATTTGTTTGGGAGTGGCTCCACAAATGATGCATTTTGAACATGAGTTTGTTTCGGACAAAATATTTGCTACACTTCCATCAAACATAGTCAAAATCATCTCGTAGGAAATACTTAAAACTTTATTTTCAATTGAAGTAGTATAAACTTTCAACTCGTTTATAGACATAACCATGGCATTTTCTTCTTGACGAACAACTTCAGGATTTTCTTTTATAAAAGCGAACTTGATGGGTCTGCAGTAAAACGTAGAATTTGTTTTTGGGTTGGACCAGATTACATTATTGCAGCTATCAACTAATTTTATTGGAACCAATGCCGTTAAAAACATATATTCATCTGTATTAGATGCCGATTCAAATTTTTGCTTATACAGTGTGTCCACGGATTGACTCCCAAAGAGAAAAAACTTTTTATTTGGAAGTTTTTCGAAAAATTTTATTCTTCATAAAAACTCCTGCTTGTGCTCAAACCTCCCGGGGACATGTTATTTTGAAAGATTTATATACCGGGTGTTCACAATTTGGGAAAATATGAAAAAAATTAAGAATAAAGCAACTTTAGGCGGGAAGATACTATAAAAAGTAATAAGTAAAAGTTGTTGGGTTTGAAAAGTTATGCATCGATGCAAAATTTTAACGTAAGGCCTAAATGTACAGGGTCGGGCAAAAAATTGTACGCTTTGTGAAATAGCATTCCCTGTAATTAACTTATTTTTTCTAATAAATAAAAAATTCTATTTGTGAACAAAATTGCTTTGTAGAATTTATGTAATATACGAGGAATTTTCAAGAACTGAAAAGAAGTATTATAAGAAAATATTCTGGTGAATTGATATTATCACTTTTTTAAAAATGCATTAAGATGTATACAAGAAAATCAATGCCTTATATTAAATTTATTAGGAAACGAATACGGAATAAAAATTATGTTAACCTAATATAAATAAAAAAAAAGAAAATTATCAACAAAAAAAAACTATTCAAAGGTTTCTCCACCAACTTCCTCGCATAGTTGAGCTTTTTCAATGAAAGCTCTATAAGCGTTTTTATCTCTCGCAATGGGATACCTTAAATTGCTTCTCTAATTCTGTTTTTCAAAATAGTGAGATCTGGTTCCAAATGACTAGCATACACTTTTTGGGTAAGATAGCCCCATAGGTAAAAGTCCATTATTGTGAGGTCGGGACTCCTTGGCGGCCAAGGTATTGGTCCGTATCGTCCAATCCAGCGCTCGGGAAAATGCCGGTTCAACCATTCCCTCACAATTGCTGTAGAATGTGCGGGATGACCATCTTGTTGAAAATATGCAGTTTGCCTATGAACAAGGTTTAAACGATCCAAGAAAAATGTGTCTAGCATTTCCAAATAATTATGTTGGTTCATGTTTCCTTCAAAAAGTACGGCCCAATTATTCCGTTGTACGTAATCGCACACCAAACGTTGACCTTCTTGGAATACTGTCTTCAGCAGCGAATTCGAAAATGGGGATTGTCCGTGAACCAGTAACGTACGTTCTGAGAACTAGCCACTCCGTTAGTTGAGAAAATAGCTTCATCAGAAAAAATAATATTATGAAAAAAGCTTCTATTTTCCAAGTATTTCTCACCAATCCATAAACAAAAATCAAGTCTTTTTGCATCATCATTTGGTTCTAATGTATGAACAAATTTTGGCTTATAAGCCTTAACCTTATTACCTTTAAAAATTACTTGCAAATAGGATTTACTAACATTCCCAATCTGTGTAGCTCGGGTCCTAAGCGATGTTTTTGGGAAACGTCTGACAGAATCCAGTGCAATAGCTGCCATAGCATTTTCTTCTTCAGTAACAGCAGATTTCTTCTTTTTAATATTTAAAACGCTTCCAGTCCTTCTAAATTTCGAAACAACGGATTTAACTGTTTTATGGTCTATGGTAAGATTTGGCCATTTCTCGTTAAATTTTCTTTTTACGTACGAGTAAGAAGTGTTTTCTCCTAAATCATAACATTGGACAATAAACACTTTTTGTTCTAATGTTAGCATTTTGTTGTTCTTCTACGATGTCACAAACTTAATAATATGACATTGACAATAATATAATTTCATTTGCGAGGAAACCATAGCTACTCTTTCCAGTTTCTATCGTAATAATAAAGGCAATTATCGGTTTTCAACCATCCCTCTTATAATAAAAACTTAATAAATTAATTAAATCCATAAACTAATTTTGCTCACAAACAAGAATTCATTTGTGCAGAAAAAAAATTATTTACGGAAAATCCTGTTTTACAAAGCGTACAATTTTTTGCCCGACCCTGTACATTTAGGCCTTACGTCAAAATTTTGCATCGATGCATAACTTTTTAAACCCAACAACTTTTACTTATTACTTTTTATAGTATCTTCCCGCCTAAAGTTGCTTTATTCTTAATTTTTTCATATTTTCCTAAATTGTGAACACCCGGTATATAAATCTTTCAAAATAACATGTCCCCGGGAGGTTTGAGCACAAGCAGGAGTTTTTATGAAGAATAAAATTTTTCGAAAAACTTCCAAATAAAAAGTTTTTTCTCTTTGGGAGTCAATCCGTGGACACACTGTATAAACTGTGTCCCGAGCTGCCATCGAAACCCCACTTACAAATAAGTTTTAGGTTGAACACTTGATAAATATTTAAATTTGAAATAATAAGGATACTGTCTGTTGTTTTTTGTAACAATTCTTGAAGACCAACTTCTGCAGATATTTCTGTTACGGTAATATTATTAGGTAAATATTTTTTTTGTTTGCAGTAAGGCACGGTAACTCGGGAAGCAATCTGGATGTAGCGCATTTACAACAGAACGTAAAGTGTTGTATTTTCTAACTGACAGATCAATATCATAAAAAGAGCCAGTGCTTGCTTAGTACTCAAACATTTTTTTCAGAAGAAAAAATTTCATTAGAAGAATCCATAGAGTGTTCTGTAGCGAAACGCAATTCTTCAACGGTATAGTTTTTTAGCAAAGGCTCTACTCTCCGTTTCTTTGTTTTTAAAGAAGAGTCTTCGAATGATTTTCGAGGCCTTCCGATTAAGTTTCTTTCTTCTACATGACTAACTGAAGGCCCTTGGTTAACTTCAGTTATATCAACAGTGATAGATCCACTTAGCCATTGGCTGTGATTTTTTCTAACTGGCTGCGGGTTCGATGACTTTTCTGCCATAAATCCTTCATTTTTATACAAAACAAATGACTTTGGTCAATTAAATGGCTTTCTGTTTCACTGCAGATATCTTCATCAAGATTTAGTATTGATTTGATTTTCAAAAAATATTTTTTTCTTTATCATTTTGGTTGCTTACCAACCATTCTTCAAATAAAACTCTTTTTGGTATAGTGTAAGACATATCTAAAAAAATTAAGAACTAAAAAAGGGGCAGTTTGGGGCAGCAAAACAACATAGTGTAATAAAGTACATTAGTTGAGGTACTAATATACAAAAAATTGTGGAGGACATATGCGGACATTTTTTTAAAAGTTTTCTCAAAGATAGCTTAATATTAAAATATTGCTATTTTTTCATTTATTTAGTATTTAATATATTAAATAAGTGAGTATAAATCAGTACATACCTATATGTAACTAAGCACCTTTGGTCACTATAACACAATATAAAATTTCCTACTAATACGCACAGAACCGGAGAAATACTTATTTTAAAGTATGGGTATTTTATATGGCGACAAAATAAACAAATTAAATGATAAAGTTTCGGAGCTCCGTTGTTTACACGAATTTTATTACAAAAAAAATATTTTTGATAAGTGTCTGCAGCTATTTTGTAAATAGAAGGGTACTTAATTTTATTATCGACCGACTTTTATTTTTTGACTTTTGTCCATTAGGCGCCACACTGTGCGGCGAGTTGGTGAGATATTGGCATGTGAATTCTTTAGGGCTTTAAAGATTTCATCTACCACTAGCTCACCACCTGGCCACCAAGTTATATGGTTGCCACTTCGGTTCGCGCCTCATCAGAGAGCAAAACTTTGGTGAAGGGTAACTTTTTTCATAAAAATAAATACTAAAAAAGTCTCCCATATGTGGACAAACTGTAAATACCTTATGCTAGGATTGTTCTTGAATTTGGAAGCAAAGTTTTGTCTCCAATTAATAGGATATTTGGTAACATAAATAGATATTGTAACAGATTTCTTTAATGTAAGTTAAAATAAATTAAATATTTTGGCCAAAAGGGCAATATTTGGTTTAATTAGGCTAGGTTTAGTTAAGTAGTTCTAATGCTACTGTATATCTTAAATTTTATTTTTTATACCTATGTCAAATAAATAAATAGTTTTAAAATCGCCAACAGCAGACGACATGCTGTATATGAGTTTTGTGTTCTATTTTCTATTCTAATTATCTATAATACAGGGTGCGTTTTTTAAACTTACAACGCCTATATCACGCTAAAATTGGCAACACCCCTTAAGCTGCACCTTTCTAAAAAGTTTATTAAAAATGCTTCTGGTTGGTCATACAAAAGTTGGGGTAAAATAAAATACTACCTAGCCTTAAATTTTAGAAAAATCATACTTTAATATTTATAAAGCATACCATACAATGTCCAATTAAATTAAAATAACAGTAATTTAAAATTGTTATTAAATCCAATAGGAATTTCTGATTAGTTTTGGTTAGTTTACTGAATCATTGTCAAAAGAAAAGTAATAGCGACTGGTCTTTGTTGTTAACCTATTTTGCAACAGAACTAACCAGAACTTCTTTTGGGGGCGGGTCAGCTCTTAGACCTTAGAGTAGGGCCGAAATATCCCGTTCACTGAAGCCGCTCGGTTTATTGTGCCCTGTCTTTTTACGCCTGGGTGATGTCAGCTAGATGGGACCTACAACTTAATGTGGGCTTCGAACCACGGTCCTGTGAGCGACAATTTAAGACCTTATCCCCACCCAGGGGGCACTACTGAACCTACCAACTGAGTGGGGTCCACATGTCTATGGTTCCGCAGGACACGGCAAAGTGTATTTCGGCGCCGTCCGGCGCCTTAGTCCTTGCTGGATATTAGCGTCGATACATTTTGCACTTTGTCCGTCAGTTGTTGAGCTAACCACTAAATTTCTGACCTTTTTGTCAGCAGAATTCGAACCCACCTGACGTCGATTGTGCGCTCAACGACCTAAAGCTAAACACGCTAGACCACCACCCGACGAGAAAAAGCAATAACGAGAAGCGATATTAATGTCGCCTTCTTTGAAGTTTTGGGGTCTGATTTTCATAACCTCGAGTTTAACACTGTTGACGTAAACACACCTTATTTTCGAGAAAAAGAACTACAAGTTGTGAACAAACAGTCTCTACACTGAGAAAAGTAATGAAATTGTTCGGCGAAGTTGTTTAGTCCGAGGCCTAATGTACTTGATTTATTTTTATTTCTACATATTACTTAATTATTTATGATTTCTTTTTCTATTTGCTACGAAATATTGTGTTTCATGGTATAGGAGTCCAAGTGAATGCATCATAGATAACGCAAAATGTAATTTTTCTTAAAGCAAGTGCAATAGGATAGGCTAAGAGAAAGCCTAAAAATTTACTACAAACTTCACGGATATAGGGTTTACACGAGCACAGATGCACAGAAAAAAGTAATATTTTGGCAAAAAGTCATTTTTGATTAAAAAAAATTGCTCGTTAAAGAAATACGACTCACGAAGAGAAAATTTTGAGTTTTGTGCAGGGTGCGCAAAAGCTTAACGTTATCATTGGTATTAAGAAATGACCTAGAATTTCTGTAAATTTAAAATTTTCTATGGAATAAAGTTAAAGAAAATTGTAAGGTTATGTGGTTTTTCAATCTTAATGCTTTAAAGAAAAACATTTAATTTTTAACATTTATGAATTTTTGAACCTAAATTTGAAGAACAGTGTCGAACACAGAAATGAATTTCCAAAAGGCTTAAATTTTGGAAGAATATTTTTCTAGGTTAAAATTAAATTATTATCTATATGCATAAACTCATGAACAAATTTTAGGCTAAAGTTAAAGCTAATACTAATACTAAATTTAACTTCTGAATAAACCAAGCTTCAAGTTGAGAAAAATGTTATGTGGTTTTCAAGTTTTGACGCTTTGAAGAAATCATTCCAATTTAACATTTATTTATTATTGAAGCTAAGTTTTAAGTACAGTATCAAATTTCCAAAAAGCTTCAATTTCTGAAGAGCATTTTTCTAGATTAAAATTAAATTACGATCTACCTGCATAAACCCATGAAAATATTGAGGCTAAAGTTTAAACTAATAGCTAAAATCAAATTTAATTTTTCCTGCATAAACCAAGCTTTTTTTTTGCTTTTTTAGTCATCTATTCCTTTATGCAAATCAATAACAACAAAAGTTTCTTGATTTCATTTCAGACATAATGTGGTATTCTCTTGTATATGAGTATTAGACGATCATGTTTATACATACCAAAAATGGTCCCTGGAAAAGAAAAAAGACTTATATCTTCTTTTGTTTTAGATGGGCAACTGCGGTAAGCACAATGATATCCTGACATGAGAATAGTTTTGTAAATATATAATATTCAGGATAGGTATACAAATCTCAAAATTTCTTTACAACTACGCTCTCAAACTAATTTCCAAAATTAGCACACTACACAACAACGGATTTAAACTCGATCAACACATCCGAAGCACATAAGCTCGCTAACTAAAGTGGAAAAATCTGATATGTTTGACGGAAACACACCTTGGTTCGCGCATGCTCTATTGATCTCTTCTCGGGTATTAGTTTAATTTACTTGTAATTTGTAATTAATATTCTATTAATTTAATTGAACATTTTCTGGTACCTACTCTTTATGAATAATAAAATCTAATTTTTCTAAAATTTAAGGGTAGTATTTAACGTTACCCCAACTTTTTAATGACCAACGAAACGCATTTTTCATAAGCTTTTCAAAGAGGTGTCACAAAAGGGGTGTTGCTATTTAAGATTTTAAAGTGACTGGGTGTGCAGCTTAAGAGGTTGATAGGGGTGTTTTAACAAATGCGTCATTTATTTTCCCCAGGGTATTATGAAAACGGTATTTTTATTTTATGATATTTGCCGTGGTTTAGAAAATATAGTCACTGTAATTGTTAAAAAACACACCCTGTATAGATATTTATTTAAATACTGTTAATAAAACATTTTAGAGTTCCGATTTAGAGCGTAATTAACACATAATAGACATTTTGAAATAATAGATCTTGTTACAGCATTGAATTTCCTTAAAATTTCCTAATTTTCAAAAGAGTTTCTAAAAGAGTTATTTTTTCGCAATATTGTCCCGTTTTAACTGTTTAGTATCTCTCATACGGATTCCGAAATCTTTCGAATTTAGAACACCCTATACTCGCTTAGTCTGGGCCTGTATTTTTGAGTTTTAGGGAGTAGAAATTGTGAGAAAAAGTGTAAAAAGTAAGAAATCCTGTATTCTTAAAGCCAGTTGTATAAAAAAATAATCGAAATCAATTTTCTTTGGGAGCAAATGATTTCTCTTGTTATTGACTGGGAGAAAGTTAAAAATTAGTAGAAAGTAGGTTTACATAACCTATAAACTTACGCTTTTGACGTTGACTTGTGTGCAGACAATTAATACATATATTATTTTTATTTTTATTTTGATTGTAAAAATAAATATTATTTATCGCTTAATATATTGGAATGATATTATTAACGAAACTGTAGGGAAGGCAGTTAAGGATTGGCAGATTGGGAGAGATATTTTTGTTCAAAGAGATCCTTTTCTAGTTGCAGATCAAAATTGTGTAAAAATCGATTGTCTGCAAAGTAGGTTTACTGACGATAGTTGAACGTGACAACGTGGAAAGAATTATTACCTTTATCGCCGCAATTATTGTTGTTATAAACAACTGACATCACATTTACTTTTACTGCACGATTACTCAAGTAGGAGAGAAACAGCTGATGTCGAACGACGCGAAGATTGTGCCTCTTTGTCGCTCGTTTCGCGCTCTCGCTTGCACTTCAATCCTTAAATGAAACGCGCGAGGTAACGGCACATGTGTCATGTTTTTTGGTGCATGCAGCCGGGTCCATCGAATTATAAGACGTTTTCACCTCTAAAATAATTAGATTAACCAGAAATTTGGTGTACGAATTGGTAGATGTACTGATCTCTTTCATGCAACCACAACCACGAGCTTCGGCACACTCAATGACTACAAATGTAAGCGAATATTTACTTTTACATTTAGAAATGTTCTTAAAATGTAGCATTTTCCCTTTTTGCTCAGAATTAATGTGCTTCTTCAATTTTTGTCTCCATAATATAGATATAAACGTTAATAAAAAGCTAAACTCTGGAAAAGGTAAATGATCGTTTTCTTTACAAATTTCGGTTCCAAACTGCCTGAATTTTGTTACATTAGTACTATTATTGGGTCCCATGGACCCATTTCTTTAATATGAATTAAAAAAAATAACAATACATTTTTTTTTGTTACATTTTATTACTGTAATTTAACAATGATAAGCAAACAAATTTATAAATATTTAAATGCATTTTTGACACCGAGTTGCGGCACACTTTAGGCAAATGAGTATTTTACATTTAAAACAATGGTTACTAGTTTTTCGATCTTTTCCTGCTGGACACATGCCACACCTTTTTCTTTTGGTTTTTGCATGTTTTTCTTCGGAAGGTTGTGCTGCTCCCATTTAAATCCAAGGATGTCTGCGCATAGATTTCGGAGTGTCCGAGGTGTAAATTATTGCAGTCATATAAGGCATATATAACTGATGTCTCAACACGTTTATGAAGTTCTTTATAACCCCAGAATATAAAATAAATACCTTTACCTCCCAAAAATGGGATACCTACTGTAAAAATTACCTGAATACCTCATTTGAATGGTCATATCACCAAAACTTATAAAGGTAGTTATACCTAATGAAGTATTTTTTAAAGGTCTTTTGGATATCTTTTTAATGGTGAAACAACATACAAGGTGCGTCATTAAACCATCTATACTTTTGTCCTACCGTTTATAGTATCACCAATATTACCATTAGATAAATCCTTACAAAAGCTTTAAGAAAATACCACATTAAGTTTATCTAAGCTTATTAGATTCGGAAATACGGCCACCTAATTGAGAGATTCAGGTAATTTTTAAAGTACCGCCATTTTAAAGTTGGTAAAGGTATTGACTTTATATTCTGGGGTTATAACGTACTCGTCAGGAGTTTTAAAATAATGTGCCACAAGATCCGTATTTTCATTTAATTTTTCGTTTCAAAATAGCTCCTAGCTGTCAGTTTGACATATGTATCTGTCATTTTCTGTCTAAAATTTGGTTTATGTTGTCTCACTAAAGTCCTTAAAATTGCATTAAAAAATACCAAAAAATTTAATAGTTAGGATATGGGTCCCGAATTTACACAATCACTGTATTCGACACAAAACTTGGTGCTCTTTAAAATTTTTAATGGTGAATATTTAAAAATTACAGTTAACCAAAACTAATAAAAACTGGCTAAAATACGTAAAAACTTTTTTAAGCTCTTTGAATAGATCTTTTGAACGGTAATATAATATGCAGGATGTTTCATTTAAAAAAGTATATTTTTTCAATAAATCGAAAACTCAATGTTCGATTGATCTTTTGTTGGCAGCACGTTAATAAGTAAAAAAACTACAACTTAACTAATTTAACCGAATTTGTATTTTCAATAATAAAGAAGTTAGTAATAGTGTCGCCTTAAGCCGCAGCGCCCTCTAAATGGTACCAGCATCTCATTTACTGTAACATCTTAAAGTGTAGTTTTCCTTTAAATTTGATACAAATTGCTTAAAAATTTTAGATATTGCTGCTAATTTTTCTTTTTGTCAAATTAAAGACAACATTTCAAAAATTAAAAACGTGCAAGAAACTTAGTGTGACAGAATAAATTGTGACGCATACAATCGCTCGCCCAAAGAGATCTCATATCTGCATGATTAGATTTAAAAAGTCCTGCCATATGCAGTAGTCCTGTAAATGCTCGTATTTTCAAAGCGTCAGTATTTTTAATGAAAGTTGGTAAAAACTTTTTTTTATATTTAATTCACTCTAAACTTCTTGTTTTCGAAACTAACTTTTTCTATTAGCTTGTTAGTAAAAGTCACAATTTTATTAATCATATCATCAGTCACAAGTAATTCCCACATTTCTAACGGTGTACTGGGTCGATTTTGACGGGCTGGTCCTCGAAGGCCTGGTAACTTTGAAACAATATTGTGAGACAGTGTTTTTGTACGACATGAGGCCTCTTTAGACCACTTGTATTTTAATTTACCCTGTCCATACCATGCCCGAGAGAAAGATATATCATTTAGTGATTCAAATGTCACATCTGAAAATTTGGATGGAAGATTTTTGTTTTTAGTGTATCATCTTTTTCTACACGGCATTTGTACTTCTTCAATATTTTCTTCATTCTTTGTCGGTGGTGAAAACATGATTACCAATTTCCTCATAATCTTCTTTTTTGGATCGCTGTGATCTACATTTAATAAGATTTGATTTAGAGCGTCGTTTTACTCTGCCACTGGTATAACCTCTTTTCTGCTGCCTGCTTCATTCTGTGTGTAAGTATCTTCATTTTTGTTCAAATCTCTCCAGACTGTATGATTTCCAATAATTGCGCATCAAAGAGAGGTTTCACTCACCCATGATTAATGAAGAAAAACACTATTTTGAATTTAAACTTGCTTTAAAAAAATCCTACTGCTTGTAAATTAGCTCTACAACAGCAAAGTAACATTACCCAATAAATACAGAAAAATATATATATAGTCGTTCCTATTTACCTCAGAAATAAATGAATATATCACACTTGTTCTACTACTGGGACCGACGAACCCACGGAATAAAAATACCAAAGATCAAACATTGTATAACTGCACCTAATACAACACTTTAGAAAATAATAACTTAGGCTAACATAGCTGGAGGCGCAACCCCCTGTGTACCTTATTTTATCCGTAATCGTGATATTTAATTTTGTGCTGGGTCTACAGGACCCAGCAGTAGTAGTTACAGGTTAATAAAAAATAAATAAAAAATAAAATAAAATAAAATTTTATCGGATTTTTTATGATAATTATTTTTTATTACCTACTAAAGCTAAATTATGAAAAAACAATATTTCTGTGGAAAAAAAATGTTTTAAATATTTATATGCAGTGTGATCCATTAAGTGTGCAACAAATGAAAAACTTTTTTATTTGCAATTTGTCAGAAAATTTTATTTTTTAAGAAACTTGGTGCATTGTCTCAAACTCCGTAAGCAGTAGTTAGTTTTATTAAAAGATCTATAATATACAGGGTAGGCCAAAAATACTTAAAACTGCTTAAGAGTTAAGTATCCTTATTCCTAAAAATACAAAAAAATGTTAAATTAAAAATTATTTAAAATAAAAAGTTATGTCTAAATACTAAGTCATGGTCTTCTATTTAAGTTTTTATTTATTTATTTATTTTTTAATTTTAGGTTATCTGTTCTACACTTTCATAAAAATTTAAAACAAAAATTTTACAAGGAGAATAAGAAATTTTTATACGGATTTTAATATTTATAGTATATTTGCCTATTAAGACATTTTAATTAAAAAGCATAATTGTATACTTTAAGGTACCTATTAAATATTCTTGCAAGAAACTTAAAGTTAGCGGTTAAATAAAAAATATTACTTTAATTTTACAAATATGCTTTAATTTGATTAAATTTGTTTGGTTGCTTTAAAAAATTCAAAAAATCTGTATCATACAGGGTTAATACAAAATGTTCGCATAAATGTTAAAAATTTGAATAGGAGGACAGGTATATGGGCATTACTTTTAATTTTAAATAACTTTCTCATTTAATATTTTTTTTTTTGTATTTTTAAAAATAAGGGTACTTTACTCTTAAGCGGTTTCTGCTTTCTTTTACCTACTCTGTATAGCATGTTCTACTCAAACTAACTACTGCTAATACAGTTTCGGACTATGCACCAACTTTTATGACGAATAAGATTTTCTGACAAATTGAAAATTAAAAGTTTTCCATTTGTTGCACATTTAATGGACAACACTGTATATCACGAAGCCAGATTTAAAACGGGACAAATTCAAATTGTAATTTTTTGTGACTTTCGGACAAAAATATTTTTTAAATTTATAATAATGTGTATAAAAAAAAATCAAAGGGCAAAATTTTGTGTACAAATAATATCGCCCTTCGGATATCACAAAAAAATACATTTTTTTCAGTACCTTTTGTGTAATTGACTATTTTTGCGGGTTTCCCAATTTCGCAAAAACAGAAAAAAAGATAATTATATTTTTCTAATTTTTTGTATTTTTTGTAAGGTAATGTTAACTTAAAAATAAATTAAATTGCTAATTTTTTTCCAATGTAATTAATGTTTTGCCTGTAAACGATATATTTTAAAAGTTAAGTGGACAGATCTAACCAAAGCTATTAAACAAATTTGGATATATTTACTAGAAATAAAAATGAGGCTTAATTTAAAGTAAAAAAATTGGCCAATGGCGGCAGTAGAGGGCAATTTTTTCCCACCCTAAAAAAAAAAGATTCGGGGCTGGTCTAACGGACTTAAAGCTTTTTGGTAAATGGAAGTGCATGCGGCACCTCATTAAAACACATGGATTTCTTACAATTTCGTAACCAGCCGAGCCGATGCCGATTGTATGAAACGTTCTTAAAATTTCTAATATTGTTGCTTTACCAGCAGAGCTTCAAATAGTAATGCAAATTATCTGTTTAATAACTAAAGGCCTAATATTACCTTCTTTTCTGTTTTCTTTGTTAAATGGTATAAACTTAACTTAATAAAATAAAAAAAACTAGCACAAAATAACAGCAGTTTACGACATCCCAAACAATTACCGATAAGCCAGTAAAAATAAATTACAAAAGACTGTCATTGCAACGCAATCATCTAGTTTTTGTCTCTTAATACCAGAGGAAAGTAAAGAGCTGCAATCTTGCTATTTAAGATGTTTACAAAAACTAATTTTGTTTTTAACAACCCTAACACCCTATTTCTTGGGAGATCATGATATAAACTTGCATAAATAAATTTTATAAGTGTACCTACAACTAGCATAATGTTATTGTGTAAAAACACAAAAATTAAGTAGGCTTGACTTTCAAACATTGCTCGAAATATTGCTTTTCTATAATACAGTGTGTCCCAGGATAGGTCACTAAAGGCTCGTCAAAGGCTTAGCCTTTCCATAAAATTTAAGGCTATTCATCGTTTTAAATTTAAAAATATTGACAAATAATTATAAATATTTTTTTGTAATATAAATACATAATACCTATGCCCGAATTAACACTATCACTACCTACGACACTGCATCAAACCGCCCACCAAACGCGAAGATTTGAATAACTAAAAAACCATTAACCCAAAATAATAAATGCCATACGTAGCAAGGGAGGCAAGTCTTCGGCCGATATTACCGTCCGCTTTTAAAAACCGAGCTTTGCGAGACCTATCAAGCAGAGACAAACGTCGCGCTTTTTAATTTTCTTCGCTTAAATTAAACCCCCGCGGAGGCTAGCCTCAGTTAGTCTTCGTTAGTGCTCGTGTAACTTGTGTGCTTGTTTTTGTTCTGATTTAGTTATTCCGAATGGCGCGACCGGCCGAGACTGATAAAAATATGTCGGTGAAACGTTTTATTTACTGTTTCTTGGTAATATTTGTATAGGAAACAGGCAGTATAGCAGTGCTTTTTGGTAATATTCTTAATGTGTTTTCTTTCAAGGTGTTTTCGGTGAGTTTTTTTTTATTTATTATGGAAAAGTTGGAAGAAATTAAAAATCTAACAATATAGTCGATTGGTTGCTGACAAATTATTTCAATTCTTTATCTTATGATAATAAATTTTACATTATTAAAACTCTGAGAAGGCCTTAACCAAATTTGTTTTCAATAAAGCGTCAAATAATCAACAAAATCGAGGATTTAATATAAGTTGGTAAAATAAATGCGATTGGTTAACCGGCTCCATTAAACGAGAAGAGTTCATAAGTCAAAGACAACCCTTTTAACTTGTTTTGGTTTTTTAAGGGTCAGTTTTATACGTATAATTTAAAATTTAACCTTAAATGAGGCAATACATAATTTTTGTTTGAATTTATGCAAATATAACGTATTATGCCTTAAATAGGTGCGGTACCCCAAAAAAGGACATTTTGAAAAAACTGGTCGCAAAACTAAAACGTACTAAGTTTTACTTCATTGTATAAGAAAATGTTGTAGGGAATTGAATTTTATGTCAAAATTTTAAGTTTAAGCATGAAAGTAACAAAAACGTAATTGTAAATTTTTACCTTATGCACTATAACTTAAATTTGGAAAAAAGGAGCAGAAGTTAAAAAAAAATCGATAATTTCAGATATGTTTTTAAAATTTAATGACTTAAGCCAAGAATTTTATTAACTGTTAATGCATTATACAAAAAATTGACAAAAATATTTTTTTCTTTCGTTTTTAACTTTAAATTTGGACATAAAATCTAATTCTCTACAAAAAGGTGCCGTATTTTTAAAAATAAAGGTACTTCACTCTTGGTAATTTTTCATATTTATAGTTATAACTAACTATATTACCAGCTAGAGTAAAATGTGTATTTATTAGTTTCGGATCATGCGACCAGATAGTCTATTTGTCTTCTTGTAGTACCACTTATCTTGAAACACACATTGTCTCTAAAAGGTCTGTACAATATGCTACCATAGACTCCTTGGGTCAAACTACAATGATCTAACGCAATTCACTTTTTTTTTCACCCTTTCGGGGTCATCCCACCCAGGCCGACGACCGCCCCCTAGGTGGTGTACTGCAGCCTGAAGGCTTATTGTACCTTGACCCCTACTCCTTCCCATTCACACGCAATTCACTTAGTCAACAAGCTATTTGTTTGCGAGATACAAGGTATCAAAGTTTTTATTATATTTTAGTTACTTTTTAATGTTTTGTTATTGTAGGAAAACTCGATATAAGTAATTTCTTTAAAGTAAGGAATTTAAAGTTACTCATATTTTTGCTGTTAAATGTAGACAAAACCACCTACATTATTTTGCTTTTGTTTAAAGTGGCATTACGTTTTTTGCCTGGGTCATATTTTTTACAAAAAAAAGTATAGTAAATAAATATGGCTACGAGCAACCGTTTCTAAGATATTTAAGATTTTATTTGACATACAAAATTTTCTTAGCATTCTTTAACTCTTTATTTAGCCTAGCCAGCTTTCTCTAAAAGGTCTGTACAAATTGGTTGTACAATTTCCTTTATTATAGTAATTTGCATTGGTTAAAAAGTAATGATTTTCGAGATACAGAGTGCCCAAGTAATAAAAATAAATGGAAAATACGTTCTGTATCTAACAAACCAGCAACCTTTCGACTAAGAAAAATTGTATTAGATTGTTGTATTTTGACCCAAAGAATTTTGTGTTAGCATTTTGTATGGGCCTTTTGGACACTACCAATAAAATGTTTAATCTGAATTATCTAAAAAGGGTTACTTGACGCGATATTGATCATGTATACCTTTTTTCGTAAAAAAAACATAAGTAAATAAAAAAAAATTATCTACTAAAATTATAATATACCAAGGCCAAAAAGGTATTACACTTTAAATAAAAGTAAAGGGCTAAAGTTGGCTCCTTTACGACAAAAATATTACAATATTTCGATTACCCACTCTGTAAAACATTTTATTACTAAAATTTGTTAAACAATTCGTATAATGAATAAAATGTTTAAAAACAACAAAAATAAAAACTTTGACACGCTCTATGTTGCAAATGATCAATTTTTCGACTAAGGTTAAATGCGTTAGATCATTGTATTTTGGTCCAAGGACTTTGTGGTAGCATTTTGTGAAGACGTTTTAGAGACACCCTGTATAATATGTTTTGATTAATTATATAACCATGGTTAAGTTAAACAGCATAATTGTACGTTGTTTTATGGTAAAGCATTATTAAAAGTTCATTGATGATTTGTTTAAAGGTTTTATGATTTCATTTTTAAGAAAATTGTGATACTATTTAAGAGAAGCATTTCATGCTCTTTTTGTTTTTATTTATAAGTGATAGCAAAAGATATAGGCAGATGTAGAATTTGTACTGTTCATACTTAATTCTTATCATATTTTTATTTTAAGGAAAATTTTGTTAAAGACCATTGTTATTAAACATGCAAGATACAAAATACATAATAATACTCGTTTAAAAAATAATTTTCGTAAATGGGTCATTATTATTATCAAGAAAATTTTGCTGTTGCACCCATATTTTTGACTCAGGTAGAAACAAAATTAATTTATGTTTTTGTTGGTTAAAAGAACTGATAATTTATTTGGTCCATTTAACACATACATTTTTAGAATATTGTTTTATTTATCAATAATTAAAACATGCAAAAATTACGTTAGTTACCTGTTGCCTTTTTTAGGGTGTAGCACCGTAAAGATTAAATTTGGATAATCCCAACCATCAAAGTATAAAAAGTATACTTTTACCTACTTTTAAATAATACAGATATTGTATAAAAGTGTTTTAATTTTTATTTAAGTTATACGTGTCGCAGTAATTGCGCCCATATACTTCTACGATTATTCTAGACTATTATTAATTAAACGAAAAAGAGTGCAGCAATATGGTTCTCATAAAATATCTTGCGTTTTAAAAGTGAATAATATTGTTATTATTATTATTATAATGCATAACCAGTCACTTTACTTATCAAGTTTTTTTTTTGAAATAGGAAATATATTTTTAAAATACTATTTTTTAAAATAATTTCTAAAATAACTGTAGAAAAAACGGATTTTTGCTTAATTTCTAGAATAAGTAAAAATATGTGATATGTGTAATTTCATCATCTCCGTGATAACCACCTTCGTCATCAAGCGGTCTAATTCTCATCATCATGTTTACAAAAAAATATTACCTAACGAATATTTAACACTAATAGCATATGGGTAATGTTAAATTGCCAGAACTTGCAACAAATTTAAATTTGTAGTAAAATAACTTCCTTTTGCAAACACCATTATCCACAAGTCTCTGTTTAATTATTATTATTTTTAATTTGGAAAATTAATTTAAACAAGCTTGACAGCGAGTTTTTTGAATATAGTAGATAATACAACACAATAATTAATTTAACAATATTAAAATTAAATTTTACTTTTAATTTTAATTTTTGTTTCGCAAAAATGTTTCCTGTAGTGATAAATACCCGTATACGGATATAATATTAAAGAATGTTGTTAAAAAACTTGAGAATAACGTCTACAACTGAAAATAAGAAAACAAGTTCTATGGGACTGAAAGTGCATTGTTTCCAAGATACAGGGTGTTAAACTTTATTAAATAATAATACCCTAAACATCCCTAATCCAATTTTATTAAAATTAAGGTTTTTTTTAACTAAAAAATACGCAAACACCATAGAAGTTTAGAAACATGTAACTTGGGGATAATGTTGGACCTATGTTTGTATAAACCTTTCTTTGTACTTTCTGATATAGAATGGGCCAAAAAACTTTCTTTTTAACAACAATCTGTAACACCCAGTATAAAGTAGCACTAGAAATATCTTAATCCTTATTTTTAGGTTTGGTTAATAAATAAAAAGACATTTTTATTTGTTAGGCGGAATTACCGGAAACAACGCAAATTTATTGCAGTTTGTCATATCCCAATGGTTTCAAAGTTTTATTTCGTTTAAAAAAGTAATTGGGCTAATTTCAAAAGTTTAATAAAATTTTCTTTGGCTTGTCCAACTAATAAAACTTTTTTAACAACCTAGTTCTTTAAAAGTACTAAAAAGACTCTTTAATTTTTACATTTCGCCGCGTTTCTTTTAAGGATTTAAACAGACGTGTACTGTGTATTAAAGTAAGGTTTAAAGATTTTTTAAAGTTTGTTTAAATAAAAATCATTAACGGTTGTGTAAAATAACTAGGCGTAATATAAAATTGCCGTTAAAAATTTAAAAAGGGCTCTTTTTTAAAAAGAAATATTGGATATTAATTACTAAAAAAACTGTTTTGCATTTATTAAAAGTTTTTTTAAATAATATATTGCTATATACAAGGTTTTAGGTAATGTACAATATAAACAAAAGTTTTAAAAACAAGTAATCTTACTTTACCGCAACTATTATTTCGTGAATAACGTATATACTTAATGTCATATTTATTTTCTGTTATCTTTTATGTTAGCAGATTTTTATTGTGAAATAATACTTTTAGATTCCATGCAGTCAATGTTTTAGTGATCAATAAAAAAGCCATAGCTTACGTGTAATTGTTTTAAGAAAAAATAAATCAATTTTTAAATTAAAGAAAAAATACAGTGTGTTTCATTTAATATAACAAAGTTGCTCTATATCGAAAAATTGATCATTTTGTTTTAATGTTCTCGGAATATCAGAACCAGATCGCAAATATGTATTAAAAAGACTATGGCTTTTTACGAAAACCGCATCTTGATAACTTTATTTGTTTTAAAGTTTTTCGCCATCAAAATGGGTCAAAATATAGTTAGACATCCTGTATGAAAAATAAAAAAATATATTTGCTAATATGTGACAATAATATTGTGAATATAATAGTGCGAGTTTCGAGTTAATTAAAGGTTAATCAACATTACCAGTTATTTAAAATGTGTACCGTAATGTGGGGTGTCTTCGGACAGCGGGGGTGACTTCAGATATCTGGTGGTGCTCGAGTGTTGTCAGTCATGGTCGACTGGCCGCTTCGTAAAAATAGTACTCTGATTATACGCTGATATTGTTGACGAAGCGGGTAGTCGATTATGGCCGATGATATGCGAGCACTGCCAGATGTCCGAATTCACCACACTTTACGGTACTAATTCTTATTTGGTAGGTAAAAAGCGATGATGGTATTTTTTGTTAACTTTGTGTTAGTACACCAAAGTTTTGATGCCTTAATACTTAAGTACTGTAACAAAATGCTGGGCGAAGGGGTGTTGCGGAAAAAGAACCACTTTTTCTTGATATCACTTTATTTGTTTTAAACCCTTAATGAAAAGTACGATGCCACAAACTAAAATAAATTAGAAACAAAGACTTAATTAAACTAACATGGAATGTGGAAAAAAATTGCTGAGTAAATTTATTAAAGCAACTTACCTAAAATAGGTATAGTGACACACGACGTATTATTAAGTGAATTACCTGCACCACTGGCTTTAGTTTGTACCTCGAAAACCATTCAAGTTCTACACAGGCCCAAGCGGTTAGTATTGCGTAGCAGCATAGAGTAAGGAAATTATAAGAGTTATCATGGAATAGCCGATTTAAGGACAGGTCATGCGAAAACTCCCAATATAATTTTATTCGTTTCTTGTTGAAATACCGCCAGTTAGTCATTTCAGTAAGCTTACGTGTCTCCCCACCGCTGATGTTACACGAGGCGAGGCTTCGACCGACGCATTTAAAGTGTAAACTGGAAAAATGACAAGCCTGCCGCCAAGCCTGCCGCCAAGCCTGCCGCAAAAGCGGTACGAAAATTTTAGCATGCCATGGTTTCTCTTATCCGTAAGTATGTTACTTTATGGTAGCAGTTAAGCATGTTTTGCTACCCGGATTAAAAAATGTTGTACGGTATGACACACACTACCAAATTGTTAGTCTGTTTGTTATTATATTGTAGGTGGTGAGTTTTTATTTATTTTCCCCATCCTTTATCCTGTTCCGTCAACGTTGCCAAAGCACTGAAACATGCAGTAATTGTATTTCACAGAACCTTTCAAATAACGCGGTCGTGCCACCAGGAATTTTTTCTTAAATAACTTTTATTTAAAAATATTTTCTTGGCTGATTAAACACGAAGCGCCTGGGTTAAAAGGTACAACTATTTTATTTTATTTTTTACAATGCCTTATTTGAAACGCTAAGGTCTTGCCAGCTTAATAGGAATATTGGATTTTTTTGTGTTGAACACTATCAAGTAGGGACTAGAAAAAAAGGCATGTATATTACGCTCACTCCACTAAACTGCAATAAAAATAATTTATTTTAAGCAATTTTAGTATCCATTCGTCCTTGTATGGAGATACATATCTAGTTAGCCACAAATTCAATTAATTTTACGAGGATACCCAAGGCAAAGAACTTATATGACGAGATTAGAATAGGAGACGACCTTTACCCATCTGTTTATAATTGTCTTTTGATTCTTTTCTTTCTCAGAATTTATCAGAAGTTTTTAAATGATCAAAGGACCCAATTATGGGATAGTCCATATTTAGGTACTATGATCTGTCCAAATTTGGATTTTCCGACGACTTCAACCTATTTTTAATATTTTTTTATTTAAAAAAGTAATAAAATTAAATACCGTTAAAACCTACAACAGAATATCTGAACTATCTCCTAAAGTTATAAAAACAGTATTTCGGGCACTTTTTGTACAAAATTTTTTTATTTTAAAAATGTCTTTAAAAGTTATGAGAAAGCGATAAAACAAAACGTTACTACAGCGAAGAAAGGGCTTGCACTACTGGCATGTTACCTCTACTACTCGCGAACTTCGGTTACTGTAGTACTGTAGCTAATGAGCGTCACGGTCAGACCGCCGACGGAGGGTACGGGTGCCGGTGTTTGTATTTTGTCACGGCTTTTAAGTTCGCATGCTCGTCCACCCCCGATTTGTTTACTGCGCGAGGTGGTAAAAATCCGAAAAATGCTTCTTGCCACTGCGGATCTAAATGTAGGTTATCTATGGGTTAGTGTCGTAGATATAATGGTATATCGCGCGGTTTTTGACAGAACATCGTAAGCGACATTCATCAAGTTTTACAAAAAACGAGTTTTTTCTTTTCATTGCGTTATTTTCAAAACAAAGTTGGTGATTTTTTGTATATACATTAGTTTAGGCTTCATTTCAGTTCTTGGTTTTTGTTTTAAAAATAACACAAGAAGAAAAAAGTTTTTTGTAAAACTTGACGAATGTCGCTTACGGTTTTGTAAAAAACCCATCGATATAATAAATGGGCAATACGCACTGTTATTTCTAACGTTTAAGAAAATAAAGAAAATAGCATAAAAAGAAAACTATGCAGCTGACACACAACAACTTGGCACTCATTTATATCTCCATTATTTTAGCGGCAAAGCCCACAGCCAAGCATAATTTTAGTATTGAAATGGGATAACCTTTTTTACATTTATGTTTTTGGTGGGATCTTTTTACTGCCGAAACTTTCCTCTAATTAAAAGTAAAAAAAAATGTTAAACTATTTTTATTATTAAGAAAGATAATACATTATTTTGAATAATTTTTGAATAACTACGGTACGAAAACTTTAGAGAGTTATTTCTTATGTCGTTTTTTAAAAAGTTAAGATAAATATAATATGTCCGCAAGTAAAAGATATTTTTTTGAAGTCGGTATTTTATAAATACCACCAAATCCCTTAACCAATTTGGTTAAAGTTTAGCACACTTATTAAATGTAATAAGACGCTGGTAAAACTTTCCCTAAACTTTAATTATTGGGTCCATTGGTCCCAATGGGTACCACAGCCAATATTATTTAAAAAAAATACGTTATTGCTTTTTTATTTATAGGCCCACAGCTAGTTAACCCTTCGAGTACCGTTGTGTCTGTAAGGCTAAAAATTTGTATAGTGATGATTCATAGCATGCTAAGTACGACAATCATCACCTGGCAAGCATCAGTCCTGCACATCATCACCCTGTGTATTTTTGAAAGTTAAAAAAATTAATTAAGGAAACTTGGCTCTGTGGGCTTGACATTTTTGTAGAATTTAGTTCATTCATAGTAAGGTTTGAAAAAAATTAACAGGCGTTTTCGATGAGAACAATAACCTGCCAGACGAACCGAAAGGTGTGGCTGGCCATATTTCCAAAAATAATAAAGTTAGATGTACATAATGTGGTGTTCCCTTAAAGCTCTTTTAAAGATTTTTTAATGGTGATAATACGTATATACAGGGTGGAAAAAAGTTTGTTTTTATAGTGAGGCACCCTGTATATTACATTACCATTAAAATGATCCTAAAAGAGCTTTAAGAAAATACCACGTTGGGTACATCTAACTTTATTAATTTTGCAAATTTGGCCATCCAAATCAGCCACACCTTTCAGTAGCCTGGCAAGTACTTGTGCTCATCGAAAATGCCTGTCAATTTTTTTCAAACCTTACTATGAATGAACTAAATCCTAAAAAATTCAAGCCCACAACGTCAAGTTTTATTACTTTTCTCCCGTGGGCCAAAAGTAAAAGTGACCCCAGTCGCAAAAATTTGCCCAACTTAATATCTTGTTTGATATTTTAGACATCTTTCTGACACGCGCAATAAATGTCTGATGGCGTATTTATTTGCCAATTAAAAATCATTTCGTTAAGTTACAACATAAATGAAATAGAAATCCACACTTTCCACCTGGTGTTTATTGTACTATTTCTTGTGAATACTTTTTAAAATAACTTAAAGTGTATATTTTTTTCTTAAAAATAATAGTATAAAAATTAATATTAATATTTATAGTTAGTTAATAAAAAAAAACTTTTAAAAAGTCAGTGGCGTACTTTTCATCTTAATAATATTGGATTTGGTGCCCCCTGAGACGCCACTGGATTCAATTATCTTAATCTAGGTAAAGCCCTATAAGCGCCCTATTAAAATAAACAAATATATACCAAATTTTAACCATATTAGTAAAAGGGTTTTTAAGATACTTATAAAATGCCATTTTTTTTTAATTTTAACGCCCTGTATCTTAAAAATTAATCAAGTCCGGATAGAGGTTTACAGAATTTTTTTCACAAAATACCATACCCTGCATAACGAAAAAAAATATCTTGAAATATTTTTGTTTTAAAATAATCAGCTATAATTTTTTCTTTGTAAAAACAAATAAACAAGTAATGATACTGCTTGGTATTTCTGTATTCGTTGTGCTATGTTAGTGTGTTTATTTTTACGCGATTAATTTTTATTCTTAGAATTAACGTTTTTTAATATTTAAAATAATGGATTATCTTTCTTAACAAAAATATTTTCCATCATTAGCAATTTTTCTCCAAGTTAATGCGTATAAGTTTGGATTCACCCTGTATATAGATTTCTGTAAAAGGTCTATAAAAAAGTACCATTGTGTTAGATCTAGAGATCCCAAAGGCTAGAAATACCTTGTGGAAATAAGCCTTTTAGGAATTATTTAAATTTTCCCGAGAGAAAGAAAGTTAAATTCGGCGTTTTGGTCTATTTTTTTCTTCAGGTTTTACAAAACTTCATAGGTTTAATTTAGTCTCTTATAAAGTTTCTCTTTTCAAACTTAATAGCTTTGTTATTTTTTTTTAATATTACACATTTTAAAATGTCAAGTTATTAGTTTTTTGCTTGTAAACCATTTTTATCTCATAAAACTGTAGTAGCCCACGAGGCGGAATTTGGGATTTACTAGAACAGAATACACCGGAGGACAACTTGCACCCGGTTAAGTACCTCCACTAAATATAGCCACGTATAGAAAGCCGATGGTTAAAAACAAAAATATATGCATCAAAAACTTTTGAGCACGCCAGATTAAGATAGGGCAAGTTAATTACATGCTTAACGGTGTACATATTTTACTAATCTCACAATTTAAAAGTGAGGTAAAGAAAGCGGAGGGCTACAAAGGTGTAAAAAAGGGTGACATTCTCAAACGTGTGTCTTTTTTTATTTTGAAAAAAACAGTTCAAAGATACCGAAAAATATATGTATGTATAATCCGATACGATCCGAACGATAGTTTTTTGACATGTTTAAAAATCTTTAGCCGCTTCCCCAACGATAAAAGGGTATTTATTATACAACATATTATACCCTAGCTTTGCAACCCAATAGGTGTTTGGGACTCTCGAGTACCTAAATCCCCATTTGGAATCGTGGGCTCGCCTACCATATATTTGTTTATCACCAAGGAATAAGGGTATAAAAATTAGCCTAAGGAATGCGTATAAATATATATATATATATATATATATATATATATATATATATATATATATATATATATATATATATATATATATATAAATATTTATATACATATATATATATTTAACGCCGCAGCTAAAGACGGGATAATTGTTGTTTTGCTTTGTCTTTGCTTTAGACTCTCTCCTTTTCACGCATTTGCAAAAATTGACTTTAAACCTTTTAAAGTGTCACAACATGTATATTATATTTTGGCTTCCTACTGTGGATTGGCCGATCCCTTGTAAAGTAGAGAATTGCCTAGTGAAAGATGATTTTTCACTAGAGGGCTGGTGGTGGCTCTAGAATAAACTGACATGCTGCACTGACTATGGTTTATTGTCATTTCAAAATTCAACAGAAAATATTTACAAGATATTTAAATAATGGTTAATTTTATTGTAAAATTACATTTAATCGCAGACAAAATATTTTATTAATACCAACTTTGTTTATTAGCGAGGCGCTGGCGAAGAAGGTTTGAATTAATTAAATTAACGAGCATAAGTTCCCAGTTACTAAATTATGGTCCATTTCTTTTATTTAAAATTTGTAAAAAACATTAAATTTTTTTGCCCCAAAATTGTTATCACGTTTAACGCCCTCTCGTAGGGTCTACTTTTATGGGCAGCTATTAATCGTAAACCTTTAAAGTCTTTCATAAATGTACCACAGTTTGATATCCAGAAACAAAGGTTTAACAATAGTTTTAAATTTCCAAACTTTTGACATTAAATTTACTGAAAGGTCAATTAACATTATACTAAAATTGCCTTTTGTTTAATATTTTAACTATTGTTAGAATTTTGACTATACCTATTTGTTATTACATTAATAAGCTTTATTATCCCAGTTTGTCTTGTAAATTCATCGTGAAATTTGACTCAGTAGAATTATTTTTGCCTGTTAGACGTGTATGTACACATTGAGATGTTCTTTGCCAAAAATATACAAGTCTAAAAGTTTGGAATCTTTAATTTTTTTATTTTCACAGTTTATTAAGTTTTTATTTACAAGTAAATTGAAGGGTATCTATTTACAAATATTATGTGGTATACAACTTAATTTTATAATTTAAAATTACGCAAAAAACAGGAAAAACCTATCTAATGTCCAATATTAAAAAAGCAACCGTGGCATTTTAGACATCCATTCAGTATCCTCCAACAACGAAATTTATTTGCAGTATTACCATAAACTTTGACGAATGCTTTTATCACCAGCGCGCCATATTTATAGTTTAAAGAAACCATTAGACATACAAATGAAGATATATATTTAAGAAAAAAACATTTAAATTTTATCCTAATAAACATTTTAGGCTGTAAAATATGTATTTTTAGATTTTCTAATTTATTTAAAAAAAAAAAATAAAATCAGGCAAATTTTAGGCCTAATAAGATATATTTATAATATTTTTTAAAATAAATATAGCTTTTACCATAAGTAATTTGGACAACTCATTTGCGATACATTTATTTAGATACCATATTTGATCAAAAATCGTACTAATATTTTTATCAAAAAATCAGCATCACGTCAAAGTTTTTCACATTTGTTTTGAAAACTTTTGTATATTAAATTAACCTTGTGTGTATGAAATTTTAAAGGTGTAAAAAAGTACCTAAAAAACTAGCTATATTCATTGTAAGTTAAAATGTCTTAATTTAAATTATTAGTCAATTTTATTACTATTTTTTTTAATATAAATGGAATATCTTTAAAAATTATAATAAAATACTTCAGCTAATTTACTCTTCCTAATTTAAATATTACAATTAACTATTTTTTGAGGATTATCTCTTAGCAAATTACTTCTTGCTTTCTCAGGTGAGACCTTTATTTTTGAAAGTCTATTAATTAACTGTTACATTAGCTATTAAGAATTCCATAGCCTTATTTATAAGCCTTAAGATAAGTAAAGTAGCAATTATATATGCTTTAAGAAAAGTTCCTTTATGTATTCTTTAATAAATATACATTTTGGACTTGCCTTAGTTTGTAGTAATAAATAAGAATAATGTGAAAATTAAACCTAATTTTATTTCCTTTGTTCCTATTGTGTGAGATTTTTTCGGTGCCGTTATGACAAGCAGGCACGTGCGGCACGAATGGTGGTGCGCGCACGACTGGAGAGGATCACGAAGTCACGATACGATAGAAGTGGCTGTCGTTTCATTGAAAACTGGTAAACCACAACGACAGCCGGTTCTATCGTATCGTGACATGGTGATCCCCAGGGCCGTATTAACTGTTTGAGGCGCCCAGGCTAGAATTCCCGGAGCGCCTATTTTCCACCAAAAAAATTTTGAGGAGCAAAAAAAGTCCTTTTCTCCGTAGCGCCTATTTTAAGTGTCAGGCGCCCTACTTCACCACCCGAAATAAAATTTGATGACCAAAAAAAAGTAACTCCTTCCGTTTCGCCCCTATCTCATTCCAAAGCACCTTATTCGCAAATCCCCACCCGACCTAAATTACTCCCCTGTCTGGCGCCTATTTTTTCATGGCGCCCTAGGCTGCTAGCCTAGTCAGCCTAATGGTTAATACGGCACTGGTGATTCCTATATTCTTTTTATCGTTCGCATCGTCGCTCGCTATCGCAAGCCATGCTGCCCTCCCCGGTCCCCGCCCTTCCGACTGTCCGGCTGATTGATTAATTTGTTTAAGTTTACTGTGTAATTGGGTAATTCCGATTTAAATATGAAACCTGACTTAAAAGAGTACCACGCGAAAAACATCTGCTGAAAACTAACAATTAAGTATGTAGTCTAATGGTTCTATATATTTGTTGAAATCCAAAAAAATTGCTTTGTTGATATTACTCAGGATTTTATTACGGACTTTACCGAACATTTTAAGCCCCGATTTATAGCTTTCTAATATAAACAAAATATGTTTCAAAAGCTGGTATTATTTTAAACGAAGATACTAAAATCTTACAAATATCGAAAATTCAGAAGAACCCGTCTATTACTCAGGCTATTTTTTATGCGATAACCAGTTAAATGAGGGGCTAATTTTAATAAAAATGTTTTTTTATAACTTTTTGTGGCTTATTTTGGGCAAAACTCGAACAAGTCCAAATTTTTAAAAAATTCCTTTACCTTTGTTTTTTTAAAGACTCCTACGGCCGTATTCACTAAGCTTCAACTAATTTATCAGACTGATAGCCTGTTTTTGGCATTGGCATTAGCAGGTTATCAGTTTGATAAATATTAGTTGAAGCTTGGTGAATACTGGCCGCTAATAAACCAAATAGTGGAGTTTATAAAAACTGTATATACAAGAAAAAACATATTTATGTTTATAAATTATACTTTAGGTGCTATACAGTTTTATTTGAATTGCCAACAACTTTGAAATATGGACATGTACGGATTTTGTCCCAAAGTTAAACTTGGTTTTTTTTTAGGCTAAAAATGCTGTAAAAAATATTTTTAAAATGCAAAAATTAAAAGTCGCAAAGTAAAGATAAATTAATTTTAAAAGATGTCAAGGGTAGAGACTAAAGTGTAGTAGAAGTAAAAGGAATTTTATCTGTACTATTATTCCCATTAATTGAAATAAATAACCCGAAAAATAAAAAATAAAACATTTGGGAATAAATGTATTTATTAACAAACTATTCAAGATGTTTGCTCTGCCTAAAAAATATGTAATGTACTGCATTCACAAAGATTCCAAGATACTTTCCTTAATGTGGACATTGCTATGAGCATTTTTTGAAATATACCGGTTATAAAGTGTTCAAAAGAAACTGACTTAAAAAAACTTATTTACGGGCAAGTATGGGCCAAGATAGACTTTATGCTTGTAAATTATTGTTAATTAAAGCTCAACTACTTTAGAATTTTTTTATAAAGAATAATTGGTGTTTTTGCGCGGACCAAATAAAGGAAAAATATCTTAAAATTGATTATTATAAAAAAAAGTTTGTTATTTTACAGTGTAAAGTACTTATTCTGTACTGTTCAGTGCCCTTATTTAAAAAGTGAACTTTAATAAAATAAAACTATATATAAACAAATATACTAAACAAAAATCAATAAAATTTCACCAAAAATAGCGTCAAATTAAATCAGGCCTAAGGCGGCAACTCGCCTTAATCCGCCACTGGTTAAGTGAAGGCTACCTATTTAACGTTTCCATTTGAGGTAGGGTAAGAAAAGAACCAGCTTAAAATTTTCACCCGCTTAAAATTTGTCAAAAGTTTTAAGATCGAGGTTAACTGTTGGTCCTGGATTTAGGGTCCCGTTGGACAAGGATGATTTAAATGTTCCATTTCAGCTAAATCTATAAGAACAAGTAAGATTCAATCATAGATTACATAAAAGAACTGGCCAAGTAAAATTAAATACACATATAACGATCAAGGAAATATGATTTGCTTAGTTTTAAGACCATCCAACGGGGCCGGATTTAAGATGAGCAGGCGGGGCTACAGCCCCAGGGCCTTCATAAATTAGGGGCCTACACAACAAATTTGTGGGTCTTTATGAACGACTGTTCTTTTAAAGACGTAATAGTAGATAGTAATGGAAAACATGAGGATTTTTATTTTTTTGCTCTTCACGATGCTTTGGAGAACCAAATTTTTAGTACGTATATACACTCTTGGACAAAAGAAACTTTACAAACATAGCTTTGTTTAAATTCAATTTAAATAACTTTTTGGCCGATTTTAATTATCTTTTGTCAAGTTGTTAAAGCTTTTATCAAGATTTTTATTTAATATGGGGATTGCAAAAGGTTTTATAGGATTAGCTGTTATACAGGCGAAAGTTAAATGTTGCATTTTGACCCAAATTTTCGAACACCCTGTGAAATAATTTAACGTTACAGTGTGTTACCAGTATTTTATTGGATTTTAAAGCCTCATCTTTTCTTAACATTTTCTTTTCTATTTATATTACTCATCCTATTCTAAAAGAAAATACAAATTTTTAAAGAAAACAATGCCGTTTATTTATGATGGCGTATAATACACGTAATATTGCGAACCTATTGGGAAAACGTAAAATTTGGATGGTCATATTTTCGATACTAATAAGGATAACTATGACAAATGTAGTATTTTTAAGGACATTAAAATACCTTTTTACTGGGGTTATAATATACAGGATGTTGTTTTAAATTATACTTTTTGTCGTATCCTGTATATTTTAAGAGATAAAAAAAATCTGATATCTAGCTTAAAAACTACAAAACTAACTTAACAAACCGATATTTAATTTTTTTTTATCAAAAATATCAAAAAAATTAAGGGAGTTTTAAAACTATAATTTCACACCCGATACACAAATTTCATTGTCTAATTTAAAAATTCGAATTTATTTTTGGAATCGAGATACTGATATAAATAAAAAACAAAACGCTTAAAAAAAATGAGGCTTTATATTTTTCCACAGAGTGTTTTGAAATTTAGGTCAAAATGCAACATTTAGCTTTCCCCTGTGTAACAACTTATCCTATAAAACTTTTCGTAATCCCCATATTAAATTATAATCTTGATGAAAAAACTATAATTAAAGTAAAAAATAGTTAAAATCGGTCAAAAAACAAAAAGTTATTTAAAATTGAATTTGAACAAAACTTTGTTTATTCGTTTGTTTTTGTCCAGGAGTGTAGTTAATACAGTGCTGTCATGTCAAACAATTTTTTATTTGTTTTATTCTACATACCATAACCCATTTAAATATTTTTTTTTATGAAGGATATATTTTTGTTTCTTACGATCGCTCCTGTATACGGGGCTCATATTTGGTGGAGGTATTTAATCGGGTACAAGGTAACCTGTAATATAATAAGATGAAAACCTTTGGTCAAATTGGAACTTTTTTTTAAAAGTTTGCCACAAAAGGGCAAAAACCGCATTCTGTTAATGAATTTTATTAACGGGACATAACAATTTAAAATTTATTAAAAAAATAAAATTGCTGTTGAATTGAGCAGCAGCTTGAGACGAGAACTTTTTTAAGTAGCTGAAACCGAAACATATATTTTTCTTTTTAATAATAGGAGAAAAATATAATACTGAAAGGCAGAGGACGTTTCTATTAAAATTTAGGGGCTTATACTTGGGGAAATTGTTTTTGAAATCTCTACCAACCAGATCTTCAGAGTACAAAATAAAAAAGAAAATAATTGATTTTTTAACCCACCTGATGATGCAATATTAGGGTGTTTTGTTTAAAAAATGTCATAAACTCCTGGGTGTGACCCTATTTCCGAAACTATTAAAAATTGGATAAATCACATGTGAACTTTTTTCAAAGCTAAAAGGGATCTTTCAAATGTTGATAAAGCATACAAGTTATTTCGTTTTTAAAAAGTGATTTCTTTTTGCAATAAATTAAACACCTAATATTTAAATATTTTTTTTATTGGCATCACCTTAATAAGAGGAAAAATTAATATTCTTTATTACCCGACCTTGTATCTGCAATATTATAAACTTAGTAATAGTGTCAACTTAAGGTTGATCACCCTTTTAAAAATATACTTATCAGTAATTTTTAGCCTTTAAAAATCTCCCAATCCAGGATTTCTTACAAAATCAAGCAATATGCTGCATTACCTCTAGTAATTTACAACCTAACAAAGATTCCTGGGTTAAAGTTTAGCAATTTATGGTTAAAATTCGTCTCAGGTCCATGTAACCTCAAAATCGAAATTAACCTGTACACCAGTAATCCGGAAAACTATTTCTTGTTCTCAATAATTTGCGGACAAATCGAATAGATAAATCAAATGGTTTACTGTTTAAAACTTTAACCTCGTGGCTTATGAGGAAATACATTTTATAAATTTCTGGTAATAGAAAGTGGCCAGAAAGGTGAGGTAATAAATAATAGAGGTGATAGAATCAGCCAAAATAATGTTAATAGTTTATATGTTAAAAAATAGGTGTACCTTTAAAGTTGAAATAAAAAAATCCTATCAATAATAACTTTAAAACTGTTGCCACTATACCAATGATATTTGAGCAACTAAATAACTTTAAACTAATGCTTTTTTCCATAGGTAAATGACTGTTTAGTAATTCGGGGTTATACAGGATTTTTATTTTATGTATGCATTTTTGAGAAAGAGACCAAGTTAGACATTTTAATTCGACCGTTTAATTCGTTAATCTTTTTTTTGCAAAAAAGGTATACTTTATTTGAATTGATTTTTTGAACCGTTTTTCAAAAAATCGCATTGTAAATCCAGATATACCAATATTTTAAGGGTAATAAAAAATTCTTCTTTCTGAGAAAGCTGTTATTAATTATTATTAACAATGATGTTTGTATGCCTCTTTAAATTTATATTACAAATAATGACTGTTTTTCTTTAATATATAAAGTTTGCCATATTTTAATAATTTTCTCAAAAAATTGAATTTGTTTTTACATACAAAATGCTGGTATGTTTAGATTTAAAATCCGATTTAAGGAAAAACGGTCCAAAATATCAATTGAATTAGGGTATACATTTTTTGTAAAAAAACGGTCAAAGCAAAATGTCAAATTTCTTACTTGGGTTAAAAATGTTTACATTAAATGGAAAAAAGTCTTACCCTGTATAGTAATGACTAAAGCTTCCGGCAAACAGCGAGGGTGACATGACGTCGGCGGGCCATCAGCGCGTCAATGTCATATGAAAACACATCCGTGACAAGCCAGGCGGGACAGCGACGTGACGTACTTGTTTGACTGCTAGGCAAGGATTCAGTGTACAACAGCGTGTTCTGATCACTGATCTCGATGGATTGCCAATGTTAAAACCTGCACAAAACAAAAGTTACATTTCATGAGCGAAAAAACGGGTTTATACGCAAGCAAATCGAGGGTGAACGCGCCTGGTGCCAAACAGACTATCCTAGAATTTGTCGACGCATACAAACACCGGCACGGGGTGCCGGTGTTTGTATTTTGCCTCAGCTTTTAAATGGTCATGTTCGTTTACCCTCGATTTGTTTACTGCGCGAGGTCGTAAAAGTCCGAAAATGTTTCTTGCCAGTGCTGGTATAAATGTAGGTTATCTATGGTTCTAATGTGTCGATGCCGTGCTGCTGTCGCGTTGCACTCTCTGTTTGCTAGAAGTTTTACTGAACAGTCATTTATCTTTAAAAAGAAGCATAAGTATACGTTTATTTAGCTATCCTAAAGTCATTGGTATTGTAGCCACAGTTTCAAGGTTATGATTGATTTTTTTTTATTCCAAACAGTTATTATATTTTTTTATTCCTTTATTAAAACCAAGACTAATATACACTTAGGAATGGTTAGTTCTGGTAAGCAACACCTTTTTTTAATTCCTTAATTAAACCAAGGACTAATACCGTTGTATAAGACTCATACAACGCTAATATACACTTTATATACAATATGTATGTCGTTTATTACCTGTGAGTTCTGTGTGCCAAGTTGGGTCATTTTAAATGGTCCGACAAGGTGTCATAAAATTGACCCTAATAAAGTGTGCCGATATGGGATACACTCGTGCGGGTAAGTTTAGTTTTTTTGTTTAGCATTTTTTGTGTACATTAAATTATACAGTGTATTCCAATTAAAACAACTTACCCTCTATAAATCCAAATTTTTGTAAACTTATTTAAAAAATTCTAAACACGTTAGCTTTTATTTTTAGAGAAGCACATTTTTGTGTGAAAATTTACACATTAAGTTTTATAACCTCCCCCACAAACACAAACGTCAAGGATTTTAAACGGGAAAGAGATCTACTACCTACCGAATTCCTTATCTTAAAAGGTTTAAATTCTTTCTTTAACAGAGCCAGTTTTTAGAATCGGTCTAGTCGTTTAGATGAAAATGTGCTTCAAAATCCTGGTAACATTACCCTCTGTAACTTTTTTAATTCAAAAAAATATATAATAAAACATATATAATGTGCATTATTTTATGTTTTCTGTTGTTTTCTGTTACTTCCGGTTAAGCAGAACACGGCCTTACCTTTCTTATTTTAAATGGGACAGCCCGGGCAGCAGATATATTTTTATTTATTTGCATAAAAAATGTTATTTCAAGAAGAGGAGGTACGGAAAGCCCCGCCCAATGGATAATGCCGTCCACCGTCATAATTTCTACACGCAACTACAAACATTAAAACTTAAATGCTAATTTAGTAGATTTGCGCTTCGCGAAACCGCTTCTAATCCTTCAGTCGCCAAAAATGCAGGTTGACGTATTTTTTTGTGAAAATTCAAACGTTACCACGATATATAAACTGGATTGTATTGACTTTACACCATTTATATATCAGAACGTAGGTAATTGATTGTATTTTATTAGTAGACTAGCGTAGATAATTTAAGAAACAAAAAAAATTATATTAGGATGAAAGTCATTGTAAAAGGTTGAAAATATAATAAAAATATGATAAAAATATATTCCAGGCGATCTAAGGTCGGGAAGAGGAAGAGGAGGGGAGTTTAAGGAAAAAATAGTTTTGATCAATTTTCGGTAAAACTACAAGTCCTACGAAAAATAGTTTAATAAAAATGTTGTAAGCAGTAGGAAGATCTACAACTTTTGTCTTTACACTTTTTTCACCCAACCTCAAAAATAATATCAAAAATTTTCAATAACCAAGTTTTTGGTTTTTATTTTTATCTTTAAAAAAATAATAAAAAATTTGGTTAGAACTTACCTTGGTATGTCCAAAACTCACTGAAATTTTTTGAAATTAAAAAAATTGATATTTTTTAATCTTATTTTAAGTTAACATCGAAAAAGCACCCTTATTTTTAATAAAAAATTCACGTGTAATATATCGGCTTTCTGTAGGACTTTTGTTTGTTACTTTTCGATGCTGTAAAAAAATATACATTACAACGATAGCTTTTTTGAGAAAAGAAATTTCCATAGGACTAGTAATTTTGCCGGAATCGACAAGAACCGTTTATACCCTTAAAATCCCACCCCTTTTCACTTCCCGACCTCAAATCGCATATATTTTGTTTTTCCTTTTTTTTGTTATTTTCTCAATATTTTTTAATGGGTTTTATCCTTCTATCATTTTTTTTTGGTTTCAAAAATTATCAACCCTGGTCTAATAATGATTTTAAAACAATTGGATTCGAGATTTTTGCATTTTCTGACAACATTTGCCATTGTAATGTATAGTTTTACACCATGAGAAAAAAGAGGTTTTAACAAACAAAACGACCAACTACTTTTTGGAAAATACCAATATTTTAATACGTAAATTTTTGATTGAAAATAGGGCTACTTTTTCAAAATTTAGTTAGAATAATGTGAAAAAATTAATATTTCAAACCGAAAAATTACAATATATTTGGGACATGCAAGGGTACGTTTTCACCAAATTTTGTGAAAATAATTTATTTTTATATTTGTAAAAGATAAACATAACCCAAAACTTGGATATTTAAAACTTTCACATAAATTTTGAGGTTATGTAAAAAAGAGCGTAAGTACAAAAGTCGTAGATCTTTTTATTGCCTTTAACTTTGCCATTTATTTATTTTTTTTATAGGACTTGTTATTTTGCCCGTAACCGAGCAATACCGTATTTTAACTTAACCCCTTCTCCCTTTCCGACCTGGATTTTATTTTTCCTTTAATTTTTGTTATTTTCTCTACCTTTTTTATTAGGTTTCAGTCTAGTATATTTTTTTCACTTTTTACGTTTTTAGAGGCGTCGGCACCAGTCTATATGCATTATTAAAATATTATGTTTTAAGGTTAAAAAACAAATAAGTTAGTTCGCGCAGAGAAAATTGCTCTGGCAAATGTGGCACCAACCACATATTTGTTATTTTGATCAGTAGATTTTCAAAACTTTGTTTGTAATAACAACAATTTAAAATACCTATAAAATTTTCATAAAAATTATGATAAAATTACTTTATTTTTCTTCTGTTGGTTTTCAACTTTTGGTTTTTGCCCATAACTTAATTAATTAGGAGAATCTAAAAGTCTAGGACTTAACAATTAATTTAAGATACCAGGTTATATGGCTTTATTTATTTAAAAATGTTTTATTTTAAAGCAAAACATTTCTTTTCTGTGGACAGATTATGTGGGCGGCGTTACCCAACCTATTGGGCATCTTCGCCCATTGTTAGGGTCTGAGAACGTTTATCTGTCCAACAATGAGGCGTACTTTAATATTAATATTAATATTAATTTATTATTATTTAAGCAATCAACATCGTTTTTATTAGAGCCCTATATGTTACTGACACTTCTTTACAATATTCAAATTTGCTTAGTTGTACGGGGCTTCCCGGACTTCCCCTACAATGTTACTTTATCTGCTACTTTTTGACATCTTACCTAGAAATATTTTAATTTGTAATTTAGAGTTATATCAATGCAATAAAACTATATCTTTTGGACAAAAAATATAAAAAAGTTACAGAGGCTAAAGAAGTTTATTTTCTTCGAAACTACTAAACCAATTTAAAAACTATGGTCTCCTGGAGTAAGAATTTTATACCCTTTAAGATAAGGTGTCACTTGACCCCTTTTCCATTTAAACATTTATACGTTTGTGTTTATGAAGGAAGGGAGTAACTATGAACAAATAAATTTTGGGCGTTCCAATTTTATAATTAAAATGCACTGTACAGGGTGTCCCATTTTGGTTGTTCCTTATGGGAAACTTGGAAACCATAAGAGATATTAAAAATTCGATACACCATTTTTGAGCTCTTTTTGGAGAAAACATTTATGGTAAAAACAGATCATCGCTATCGCGACGCGTTTCAGAGATACAGGGTGATTCTCGATTTTTTCACTTTTTAAAAGGCCTGTAGCTTTGTTGTTATTACAGATACGAGAAAACTAATTGCACATTATAAAGACACTTTTTTCCGTACAATCCAGTGGCGTAACCAAAAAATTTTTGAGCTGTCATTTTTGACATATGACCCAAACATTTTTTTATTTGGGACACCCTATAAATGATTAGGTAATTAAATTGCTTGTTTTTCCTGATTAAAATAATATATCATAGTAGGTGGTTTAATAAATTTTTTACGTCAAATATTGGAAAAATTATGAATTATGAAGACGCATTGCGGCTTCTATCTGTTTTTAAATTGTTTTATATTTTTCTTTAAAAGGAATCTGTCATTTTTCAACTTAGAAGACATTTCCGTAAAAAAAAAACAAAAATTAATTAATTAAATTTTATTATTATTATTATTATTTTTTATTTTTTTTTCTACGGAAATGTCTCCTGAGCTAAGGGATGACAGATTCCTTTTAAAGCAAAAATATAAAACAATTTAAAAACAGATAGAAGCCGCAATGCGTCTTTAAAATCATAATTTTTCCAATATTTGACGTAAAAATTTATTAAACCACCTACTATGATATATTATTTTAATCAGAAAAAACAAGCAATTTAATTACCTAATCAATTATAGGGTGTCCCTAATAAAAGAAAAAACATGTTTGGGTCATATGTCAAAAATGACAGCTCAAAAAATTTTTTTACTACGCCACTGGATTCTACGGAAAAAGTGTTTTTATAATGTGTAATTAGTTTTCTCGTATCTGTAATAACAACAAAGCTACAGGGCCTTTTCAAAAGTGAAAAATCGAGAATCACCCTGTATCTCTAAACGCTTCGCGATAGCGATGATCTGTTTTTAACATAAATGTTTTTTCCAAAAAGAAATCGAGGATGGGGTATCGGATTTTTAATATCTCTTATGGTTTCCAAGTTTCCCATAAGGGACAACCAAAATGGGACACCCTGTACAATACATTAAATAATAAAACTAAGTAAGCAACAAAGACCTTTTGTCCAATTCCGTCTGTAGCACAGAAAATTGTACTGCTGCTTTATAATAGAGTGACCGCCAAAAAGATGAATAGATAATTTTTTGGATTCTTAAACTTAAAAAAATCTTCTTAGACAGTTACCTCTGCTTATCCAGTAACCTAAAAATCAATAGTCATATTTGGTTTATGGACGTCGGTTGGGGAGATATTTATAAAGAAAATAAATGAAAATAATAAAACTGAGGTTAGTTGGCATGATATTAAAATAAAGCGTTTCAAATTAAACTATTAGTTGATCCGCAAGTCTAAATTTTACATGTTGAAAAATAGAACAAAAATATAATATTATTTTTAAAAAATCAGTCAATTTATAAGTTAAAAATTTAATTTGTTTTTTTTTGTTACATTAGTCTCTGGGACATCAATGAAGTGGACCTTATGATAACAACACTTTTAAAACCTATTTAGGGGGATTCCTTTTGACAAGTCAACCACGAATAGTCATCGCCATATATGAAACCGGCGCTTTAATAATTACGCCTCCCTCAAACATGTTATTTCTGAGCCTTTAGGGTTTGTGATAAAAACACTCTTATTTTTAATTTTAAGGAAAAAATTGTGTTTTATAACCTATACGGACGCTAACGTCCGACAAAAATAGGGACGCGTTTGCCCAGTCCGACACCCGAAACATGTCAGTTTTAAGCCTTATGTTTTCGTGACAGTAACACTTACCACTTTTGTCACAATGTTTAAACATCGCATGCTAAAAGATTGTGGTAAACTTGTTTGACAAACAAAGTGATGCGTTCACCCAGTCCGACATCCCAAAGATGTCAATTTTAGGCCTTATGGTTTCGTAACTATAACACTTACCATTTTTGATATAACGTTTAAAAATTATATGTAAAACACGATGGTATAGGTTTTTTGGATTTTTCTTGAGTACGCTATATTTTTTTGAAAAAGTACTATGTACCAAAGTTGTAGATCCTAAAATTGTCTATAAAAATGAATTTTAAAACTTTTTTTTCTTTGTGACTTACCAGCAAAATCCTAGAATAATTTCAAGGTTACAGAGCAATTTTTTAACTTTAAAAAATATAGAGGGTGATGATGTGCTGGGCTAATGGTTGCCAGGTGATGATTGTTGTACTTAGCATGCGATGACTCATCACTTAACAAATTTCTAGCTTTACAGGCAAAACTTTACTCGAAGGATTCACTAGTTCTGGGACTATAATTAATAATTTTCAAACTACTAAATAGGTATTGTTCCTAAAAATAACGTCATAAAGGTCCATGGACTAGGCCTACGAAAAAAATCACTTTAACTAAACAACGCGCCGAGTACTGTGTGGAAATGTGTGCAATGTACAATCGTGATTTTTATAAGCGCAATATCTGGGAAATGGTAGGTCTTACAGAAAAAATCATTGGAACCATTTTTATAAAGAATTTTGAGATCTACAACTTGTGTTTGTAATTTTTTGGGATAAAACTGACAGTTTTTGAGAAAAATCACAAAAACCTAAAATTTTACCCTTTGAAGTTTCTACAAAAATTTGGCTTTGTTCGAAATTGCGTTATTTAATCCATATTTTTATCCTTAAATTCACCGGATAACTTGTCGGACATAAACATAAATTATTTTAGAAAGTGTTAATAAAACACGTGGTATTTTTGTCCGACAAGTTATAGTCACGAAACCATTGGGCTCAAAATTGACATGTTTGGAATGTCGGACTGGGCGAACGCGTCACTTTTTTTGTCAGACAAGTTTACCACAATGTTTTAGCATGCGATGATTAAACATTGTGCCAAAAATGGTAAGTGTTTCTGTCACGAAAACATAAGGCTTAAAACTGACATGTTTTAGGTGTCGGACTAGGCGAACGCGTCACTTTTTTGTCGGACGATAGAGTCCGTATAGGTTATATTATACAACCTTTTCGTTAAAATCAAAAATAAAAGTGTTTGTATCACAAACCCTAAAGAAATAACATGTTTGTGGGGGCGTAAGGATTAAAGCGCCGGCTACATATATGGCGATATGTATATTCGTGGTAGACTTGTCAAAAGGAACCGCCCTAAATAGGTTTTAAAAGTGTTGTTATCATAAAGTTCACTTTATTGATGGCTCAGGGACAATATTTTAAACAATAAAATAAAAAAAATCATAGTCTTAAAAATAAATTAGGTTTACACGCTTAAAAAAATGTGTTACAGTCACAAAACCATAAGACCCATGGACATGTTTTGGGTATCGGATTGGGAGAGTTTCGTAACTGTAACCCTTACGATTTACAATATTTAAAAATTGCAAGTAAAACATTATGGTGAACTTGCCTGACAAGAAAAGTGACGCTTTTGTCCAGTCCGACACCCGAAACATTTGAAATTGACAGGTTGGGTTAAAGCGCCGCTTCCATATATAGCGGTATGAATATTCGTGGTAGACTCGTCAAAAGAATCTCCCCTGGCTGACATCCCCAAATTTTAAAAACCACTGTTCTAGTGGCTCCTCTGTGGGTCGATCATGGGAACCAAAACAACTACTCCCCCAGATATATGCTTCGATGGGTATGAAATTACATTGTCCACACAAGATCTTTGTCCGCAACAAACAAAGGAAACTTGGTTGATCAATAGTGATATTTTTGATGCATGTTTCTCCAAGCAGAGTGAACTTACACGAAAGGTTTTATAAGTGGTATTATCATGAAGTCAATTTCATTACTGTCACAGGGACTATTATAATTAGCGTAAAAGAAGGTGTGTATTGTAACTTTAAAATAAGTCAATAAAAAAATTATAAGTACACCACCGAGTTCTACGTAAAAATTCCCAAAATTTTTCTATTTATATTTTATTTCTGTCTTTAATATCAACCGAGTTACAAGTGCCTGAAGAAATTGACAAAATTTGAAAAACACTTTGTATCTTTAAAACAAATAAAGTTAGCCGTGATTAACTTTTAGTACTAAATTTGTTTAAAAAATGAAAATTAAGATTGTGCATTCAGATATATCTCTTTTAGTTTTTGCTATATCCTGCAAGGTTAACGAAAAGTGAACTATGTATTTCTACTTTTTTTTGAGAATCGCGCCTGTGTATCGAGTAACTTAAAATTCAATAATGGCATTCGGCTTATAGGCGTCGGTTGGGAAGATAATTATTAAACATTAAATTAAAATAACAAAAAGTGATGTTAGCTGGCACTATATCTAAAAAGTTATTAACAAAGAGTGTTTAAGATTTAATATTAGGCCAATGTGCCTTTTGACTAAAAAGTAATAAACTGATTTGATTAACATGATTTTTACTTTTTGCTGGACTTTTAAACGAGAAAATTAAAAAAAAGAGATTTGACAAGTACCGTAAGTGTGAACAACTGGTTTTTTTTCTAAGAGCTGTATTATTATATTGCAATCAGAATGTAGGACGCCATGGCAGAAGAGACCACTTTTAATAAATATTTTTAAACATTAACTGTTTTGTAAAGCAGTTCTATTCGTATATTTTAATTAAACTTGAGTTAAGTACTAATTAAATATAATTTTTCCGTGCCGGAAAAAAAAATTGACTTTTATAAAATTACTATTTCCCTTTGGGAAAAAAGTGGTTATTTTTTTCCGAACATACATACACGTAAGTAAATGTAAATAATTAATTTTAAAATACTTTAATATACAGAAGTTACATAGGTATACCTTATACTGGGAGTTCAGTGGGATATTTTTTATCTTTATAATATTACAAATAATTTCTACACGATCGCTTTAGTTTTAAATTTTAAATTTTTATACGTCAAATTACGAAATAACGTTGACCTATATTTAACAGGTTTCTTAAAAGGGTTTTCATAATAATGCAAGGTCTAATTGTGTGCAAATATACCAGTCGACCAGTTTGAAACTTTATGATTAATTTTCTGACTTTAATATTATGTTCTTTTTTTTTAATAAGAAGGGGCCCTTTTTTCATCACCTAAAATAATAGTGTATTGTACACGGGAAAAAATTTAGATTTTAGCTCTTGGATTATTGTCTCCTTATATAATAAAAAATATTTTTTAAAATTTTGCTGTTTTAAATGTGAAAGAAAATACAGAAATATTCATAATATAAATTAGTTTCTTACTTTATAGTTAGAGAGACAACTTACTTCTAAGAAGAAAAATAGGATTCTGAAATTGGCCGATTTTTTTTTCTTTTTTTTTTTTTTGAAAAATGTATTTTTTCACTTTTTTAAATTTTTATTAAAAATTTTGCTTATCGGCCTAAAAGTAAAGCACGTTTTTAAAATGGTTTTTTCAGATATCTAGCCAAGTAATCCCACATTATAATATTTTAATTTAATTTTTATTTATTATCTCTCCAACCAACTCCCCGAGCCAAATGTTATTTTTGGATTTTTTGGTGCTCGATAAGCAAAGGTGATTGCCAAAAAGGTTTTTAATAATTCCAAAAATAAAAAAAATCTGATATGTGCCCAACTCTTTGGCGGCCACTGTATGAAAAAGGTGTATTATATCAAAAGGGTATCTAATAGAAAAATATTTATCAATGCCGCATTTAAGGTCAAGTCCAAGCTTCCTTACTTAACCTTATATAAAACTTTTTCACTTAAAACTTTTTCTATTGTCCTTAGTTTTTGAGATATTTAACCTTTTAATTATATTAAGGGCCCCGTTTACATCGTAGTAATGCAAATACAAAACCTAAAATATAAACATTTCATTTGCCTTTAAAAAAAAAAAAAAAAAACAATTTAAAATAAAAGTCGTGTTGCAGTTTGTAATAACTTTTCTGCAAGCTCCAAATAAGCTTTTATTATTTATGCTTTTGAAGGTTTAAAATTTTTGTACCGAAATAAACAATAAATTTAAACTTTTTCCCACCCCATGTTTCACGTTAAACTGACTCCCTAAATCCTCATCTCTGTCATCTTTCCCTAAAATATTTAAAGCAAATCTGCTATAAAAGCAACAAACTACTTGTATTACAGAAATTTTCTTGTATATGCTTATTTATTTATGATATCATGCTCCAGAAAAATATTAAAGAAAGCATAATTATTCAAGGGAGAGTCATAGAATTTGCGAGTTATTTAAAGATGTTTTTTAAAAGTACTTTTACTTTGGTATAATAGTAAAAAGAAATTGCTCAATCTTTATGGAAAGTGGTTTTCGCTATTTTTTTTATTGAATTTTTTTGCTAAGTTGAGATTTCGAGTACCTTCTACGATTGTAATGTATTTTTATTGTACTGAAGCTTTTACAGTAGGTACATCTTTTGATGCATAGCAATAGGCCATTATATAGAATAGCAAAATATATCATAAGCCTTTATAATGAATCTTTCTTATGGAAGTGGCGCCGAAACGTAAATTGTTATTAGGCTGCCTAAAATGCACATATTTAAAAATATATATATTTTTTAAATATAAAAATTGTGCGGACTCAGAAAAAAACACATTTTAGTACTGTCAAAATAGACAGGGTGGTTAAAACAAGGTAGGCAGCAAATAAAAAGGTGTGTTTTTTTAATTAATCAAAACGTATAATCGTATCAGCTATTTTTAAAAGTATATCAACCAGTAATGCAAGAACAAAAAACACTATCCGAAATGTTTAGATGCCGGCATTCGCGTTAGACTGTCTTCTTTTCACGTATTTCCTGTTTACATATTGTATTTGACTGGGCTGATATACAAAAAAGGGTTTTAAAAACTAGCTACATATCTTAAGTCTGTAGGTATTAAGAATTTGCTTAAGAGGGTGGCGCATCACAAACGCCCCGGTCTCAAATAATAAAAATTAATTACATTTTAAAAATATGGTTTACAGTAACAGGCCAAAAATATGCGAGTACTTTAAATTATGGGAAAATATGCAGGGAGCTCAAAAAAGATCCATACCAAACCTACGTTTATTTAATCAAACATCTTTTCTATTAGATTAAATAGTAACATTAGAAATAAAGTGGGTTATATCAGTAATTTTTTAAACCAAAAATGTAAGGTTTTCTATGATATTTGGGATTTTTGAAAAATTCATAACAAAAAAAAGTTATATATAAACCCACCTTACTTACCGTGGACTTTGTAAGTTATGTTAAATTGCTAAAATATAAACTACTCCATTACCTACATGGTAATATTTATTAGAAATTACAAAGTGTTCAGAAACTTATTAATTGCTACCTTCAAATGTAAACAAGGCATCCTGTATATTGGTCCATTTTTAGATTTGAAGAGGACTTTTACATACTATTTAAAAATGTAGGGTATATAAGATATTTAAAAAAATAAACTTTTTATACCCTTTATTATATGTCGGAATGATAATAGGCATTTTTATTTTTTTTTATACAGTGCATTCCAATTAAAATGAGCAACCTCCAATAATTCGGTTATTTGTACAATTATATAAAAATCCCAAAACGGGTTAATTTTTGATTTTAGGGAGATACATTTTTGTCAAAATTTATTTGTTCAAAGTTATCCCCTCCCCCACCAAGTTTAAATGGAAAAGGGGGTCCAGCGGCACCTTATCTTTAAGGTTTTTTAATTCTTTTTTTAGTAGACTTCGGTTTTTCAAAATCGGTTTAGTAGTTTCCCTGAAAATTAACTTTAAGTACCTAGTGTCTTTAGCCCCTGTAACTTTTAAATTTTTAAGGATTTAAAAATAGTATTTAGTACGTAGGTTTATCACCTAAATGTGCAATATTTCATAAATTCAGTTGTTTACGTCCGGTTTAAACAAAAAACAGCTTTAACTGTATAGTTTACAATGGAACACCCAGTATATTTTGATTTATTCGAATGGAAAACATCATTACGAGTACAATAGCACTTCGTTTACTACCTAACCGCCAAATATTTTAATTTTGCACTAACTAGTTACGGTAAAATAAATAGTTTTTTTTTAAATCTTTGGACAACCACCAAGGCTAAAAGCCTAAATACTAACGTACCGTGAGTGTCTTAAGCGAGGTAAGAGGGAGTTTGTTGACACGGGACTTAAATACTTGAAGATTTTTTTCATTCTAAAACTCTAGGGATAAAAGAACGAACAAAGTGGAAGTTCGGGGCCTGTACAGTTGGACCGTATAGGAATGCATATGCGTGGCACCACGAGTTTCTCTGTTGGGAACCGTAAGTGGAGGAATTATACTGGACAATTATTCAGAGCAGAAGCCATGGAAGTACCTATTAAAAGCGATAAATCCCCCACAGACCGACGAAGGGCAAGGGAGGGAAGCATTTCTGTAAGTGAAGGATCATTAATGAGACGAATAGCTCTTCTTTGAATGGAATCAAGAATGCTAAGGATTGTGGGGGACGCCATACCCTAGATATGATAACAATATTTCATGGAAGGTCGGATTTGGGACCCATATAAAGTGTATAAATTAGAAGTGGAAAAATGCTTTTGGCTCGAAAAAGAAATCCAAGCTTTTTTGAAGCTGCCGTTGCTATAGATACAATGTGTTTATGCCAGTTAAGGTTACTTTTAAATGTGACCCCACAAAATTGAAGGTGTCTGTGCTCTGTAAAACTTGGCTGCTCATAAGTTGAAAATGAGTATTTGATGACTCTTTTCGCGACAAGGAAACATGAATGTGTTTTGAATGCATTAAAGTAAACGACATTTTTGGCGCCCCAATCCAATATTTAATTAAGATCCTGCGAAAGAGATATCTGCAGCGCTCTGGGTTTGTTTTTCAAATCAGGGTTTAGTGATGAGTTTAGGAACCTGAAAACTGGAGTAAAGGGTACTTTCGTCGGCGAAACTATGAATGGAATTAGTTGTGGACAAGAGAAGGTCGTTGATGTGAAGAAGAAACAATGTTGGTGTCAGAACTGAGCCCTGAGGCACTCCAGCATTAACTTGGTGAAAGTTTGACGAATGGCCGTCCACAATAACTGATATACGTTGATCAGATAGATAACTAGAGAGCCAAGTACAGAGTTTAGTTGAAAGACCATAGAAGATTATTAAGAAGTGCCGCATGTCAGACCCGATCAAAAGCTTTGAATAGATCAAGAGCAACAATCTGGAACTCATCTAGAAACTCAAGAGACTTATTTCAGCAGTGTAAGTGTAAGAAGATCTGCTGTAGATCTTTTGCAATGGCAAAATCCATACTGCCTGTCATGCAAAATTTTGCGTTTTTCTAAATACTTAAGGATTTGTCAATTAATGAATTTTGGTCTTTATTTAGATGAAAAGCTTTCCAGCCCTCTGGATAGATACCTGTGTCGTAAGAAATTCAAAAGAGCCGAGTTAAGATTGGTAGAAGTTCTGGAGCACATTTTTTTAAACGACTGCTGGTATGGTATCCAGCCCAAATGATTTCTTGGTATTAAGAGAAGAAAGGATACGCTAAATGTGTTTCACCTTAAAAATAATATCGGACATTTTATGAGAAACTGGTTGCATAGATAAACCGTGTAAAATTGTTTTAAATAATAAAGTAGCACCTAAAATTCATGCTCCTCGAAAAGTACCTTTACCTTAATATGAAAAGCTTAAAATAAAATTGTCTGAATTGGAAAAAAATGAAATAATTCAAAAAGTAGATGAACCGACAGAATGGGTCAATTCAATGGTAGTTGTAAGAAAACAAAATGGCGATATTCGAATTTGTATGGACCCACGCGATTTAAACAAGGCAATAAAACGTGAGCATTTTCAGTTACCGACAACTGAAGAAATATCTCATAAATTATGCGGTGCACAATTTTTTTCTTCTTTGGATGCCAACAATGGTTTTTGGCAAATTAAACTTGATAAAGATAGCTCTATGCTGTGCACTTTCAACACCCCTTTTGGTCGTTTTCGTTTCTTGCGGCTTCCCTATGGAATATCGTCAGCCTCGGAGATTTTCCACAAAAGATTTAAAACAATTTTTGACTTTGAAGGCGTGGAAGTTTATATTGATGACTTAGTAATATGGGGAAGAACAAGGGAAGAACACGACCAAAGTTTATTGAAAGTTCTTGAAGTTGCAAAAAATAATAATATAAAGTTTAACAAAAATAAATGTAAAATTGGTGTTCAAGAGCTTGTGTTTTTGGGACACAAATTTACAAAAAATGGTATAATGCCAGATGAATCTAAAATAAAAGCAATTAAAGAAATATTGTTTTTGGCTGTGAAAGATTTTTTCAATTTGTCTATGGTCAAAAATTTAATGTACAAACAGACCACAAACCTTTAATATCAATTTTTAATAAACCTCTAATTGACTGTCCTATGCGACTGCAAAGAATGCTTATAAGACTGCAGAAATTTCAAATTAATATTTTTTATACCTCTGGTAAATATCTATATTTAGCAGACACACTGTCACGAGCGTACCTAACAGATGAATATAGTAAACAATAAGAAAACATAAAAAATATGAACTTAGATGTAGAAGCTGAGGTGTGTTTGTTGGATTATAGAAATAATTACTTTGATAAAAATTTTCTTTGCGAAATAGAATTAGAAACAAAAAATGATCCAATTTTGGGAAAATTAAAAAATTATATAAATACAGGGTGGCCCAAAAACATAAAAAATAATAAAAACTTAATATTTTGGTACGATAACAAAGAAAACATCTTTCAATACCAAGATTATATTTATTTTAAGAACAGATTAATTATTCCGGAAAAACTAGTTAAAATCACTCTAGAAAAAATCATTACAGCCACCAAGGAGTTGAAAAAACCAAATTGATTGCTAATGAATGTGTTTTTGGCCATCAATTAACAAACATATAGAAAATTATGTAAAACAATGCACAATTTGTATGAAATATAAAAACACTCAACAAAAGGAAACATTAATATCACATGACATACCAGATTTGCCTTGGGAAAAAGTGGGGCGTGACTTATTTCATTTTGAAAATAATGAATATTTAATTGTAGTAGATTATTTTTCTAAATTCGTTGAAATTTCTTGTCTAAAAGATAACACATCACGTTATAAATCGTTATATCACTTAAAGTCTATTTTTGCTCGACATGGGGTACCAAAAATTTTATTTTCAGATAATGGTCCTCAATATACCAGTGACATATTCAAAAAATTTTCAAATGCATGGAATTTTAACCATGTTACAGCTTCTCCAAGGTACCTCCAAAGCAATGGGATGGTTAAAAGAACTATTCAGTCAATTAAAAAATTAATGAAAAGAGCTAAAGATGACAAAAAGGACTTGCATTTAGCTTTACTGCAATATAGAAATACGCCACTTTCCCAAAAGCTAGGAAGTCCCTCTCAACTGCTCATCTCAAGGAGATTGAGATGTACTTTACCTATAGTAGACAAATATTTGGTCCCTTCCGTGCAAATTAATGTTAAAAAAGAACTTAGAGTAAGGAAATGTAAACAAAAAGTGTATTATGACAAGTGCGCAAAAGATTTACCGAAATTAAATCAAAGTCAAAAAGTAATGGTTCAAGTTGAAGGCCCTGGTTCGCAATGGCATCCAGGAAAAGTTCTTTCAAAAGTGAGAGATAGGGCATATAAAGTTCAACTTGATAACGGTGCAATTATAGATAGAAATAGGCGATATTTGGCCATAATTCCCGATAATTGTGATAACGATACATATAACAATCCAAACCAGAACTTATCAAATAGCAATGAGGTGGATGAACAAAGTGATGACGTTATTACAATAGATGACGACAGTAGTTTTGAAAACAATGCTTCTATAGCTAGCTCACGTGACTCAAACATCTTTATTCCTCCACCTCAAACTAGAAAAGGTAGACCTATCAAACCTCCTGTACGTTACAACCCTAAATAAAATAATTTATTATATTATATAATAATATAAATGTACTAGTAATAGCTTAGACTCGATTTGCTATATTCGATCGTACACTGTATAGGTTGTTAGGGAAAGGCAGTATATGTTTGTTCTTGTTTATTTGTTTAAAAATATGGGTTTTAGTTTTCTTATGGAAAAAGGGAGATATAGCATAGTACCTATTTTGATTTTCCTATTTTTATATTGTACTCGATACAGGTAAAAATATGTTTATCAGTTTGTTTTTTATGTACGCTCATACTGCCGACCTTCAGCGTTCAAGCTTTTAATTTAAAGGAAATAAAATTCAGTCATAAAAATAACGTGTTTTAGAATTAAAATTGAATCCAACCTAAAATCGTGGTTATCCAAAAAACACGAAGACGGACACTAACATCTGAGATGAACCACAGGCCACAGTAAATGTTAAAAATTGTTGCAAGACTGCCCGAACGCTTAAAAAAATATGCCGAATAGCTGGATTTCTCTTTACGTAAAGGAAAGTTATTTCTGCATATTAAATTATTTTTTTGCCATGGAAAACAATATATCTGTGGTAGCAGAAAATACTTGAGAAAACTTTGTTGCTGCAATAGAAAAAGTCTTATTTGTGTTAGTGTTTTAATTTTTTTATGGCAAAATATTACTTAAAAAATATTTTGCTTTATAAATAAGAACTTATTAAAAAGAAAAAATATATTTAGAACAGAAAATTAAAAAAAAAAAATACCACAGCGTAATATATTTTTAGTACGAAATTTTTGCTGCGGTAAATAGACAAAAAGTAACAAATATTTTTTTTCTGGTCGTTTTCTCAGTGTAGTGTACATTCTTCTGTCAATAATATTATTTAAGATGCGTCCCACGCCGCCACTGGTCTCAATAATTAAAATAAAGTTAGGCATTAATAACCTCCATTACAACAAATACCTACCAAAGCCAAATTTTATTAAAATCGAAAGTTATTATTAAAAACCCGATGAGTTTTTAATTTGTATACCTGTATCTTAGAAACAAAGCATTATCGGACCTATATTAATCTTTTATAAAATTGGCTCCAGAAACACGCCCTGCAACTTTTTTACCGCAATTAGAAATCACCCCTATACAGGTTTATTTACGGCGAGTGTCCTATTAAAAGATCTCTGGAAAATACAAAAGATACATTTTTTAAATTCTTGCACTAGATTTAAATAATATTGATATGAATATAAAGCAAACATTTCACGTTTCTGGGGGACTTGCGCATCAACTAGCCTATACTAAATGGTACATCCAATATATTATTAAAATTTCATATTTTACGAAACTTTAACATATTTTTGTCATGTAATATACATAAGTCTAAGCGTATTTACCATATTTAAATTTACTTTATAAAAAATTACGTTTGCAGACCTAAAAATGTTTATTAATTTTTTTATGAACAATCCGTTATTATATTTAATTTAGAATAAAATTTCCGTTAGAGGACCCAATATAACTAAATATTTGTAAAGTTTAAAAAATATCAATACAGGTTGTTTCAAAAACAATCTGAAAAATAGGAAATTACTATCCAGCAATTTATTTTCTTCAGTGCAACCGTATAGTTTTCAAATTTAGGGACGTTATATTGTATCACCGGATGCCAATTTAGGACATAATAGCATCTGTGTATTACTTCCGGTTTAACCGGAAGTGATATAAACTTTGATATTTTTAATGGAACACCCTGTATATTTTTAGGATTTGAATTCTACAGGTCATTCCTGATATAAAATCTTTAATATTTCCATAACCTAACTCTTTTGGTTTTGGAGGAAATGGCGTTTGAAAATTTCCAAACGACAGCACAAAATGCAGTTTTATGGGAAAACAAATGAACATCACAAAAATTGAAAATGCTTAAAATAGTTCTTTTAGAAGACTCTACCTTTAGAGACCATTATAATACTACTTCCTGTTTAACCGGAAGTGCTGTAAAATTTGAATTTCTAAGTATGATAACCCTGGTAATTTTAATGGAACACCCTATATATGTTTTAAGATTTAAATTCTTTAAGCTATTCCTGATATAAAACCTATAATACACCCATAACCTATCTTTTTAGTTTTAGAGAAAACGGCGTTTGAAAAGGTTCAGACGACGACACAATATTCATGAAACTTTTTGTTGTGAGGTCGTTCGGACCTTTTCAAACGCTGTTTTCTCTAAAACTAAAGAAGATAGGTTATGGGTGTATTTTAGGTTTTATATCAGGAATAGCTTAAGAATTTAAATCTTAAAAAATATATAGGGTGTTCCATTAAAATTACCAGGGCTATCATCTTAGAAGTTCAAATTTTACAGCATTTCCAGTTAAACAGAAGTGTATTATAATGATCTCTAAAGGTAGAGTCATTTAAAGAACTATTTCAAGCATATTTAATTTTTGTGATGTTCATTTGTTTTCCATAAAACTGCATTTTGTGCTGTAGTTTGGACATATTTAAGCGCCATTTTCTCAAAAGACCCTTAGGTTATGGAAATATTAAATAAAGGTTTTATATCAGGAATGACCTGTAGAATTCAACTTCTAAAGAACATACAGGGTGTTCCATTTTAAAATATCTAAGTTTATATTACTTCCGGTTAAACCGGAAGTAATACCAGATACTATTTTATCTAAAATTGGCATCCGGTGATACAATTTGACGTACCCTAAATTTGAAAACTATACGGTTGCACTGAAGAAAAATAAATTGCTTTAATTTAAAAGAAAGTTTTAATTAAAATATCCCTAGTATTATTTTGAGAACATCAGAATCAAGAAAAGATTTATGATTTAAGCTCTTAAATATCTTAGATATAGGTTTTAAGATTTTAAACAAAGGAGAATAAATGTTTCTATTAAAATATTATTGATTTTCTTTAAAATAGTAGGTTCTTATTTTAAAAACCTATACCAAAATCTTTAACCTTTATATCAAAGAACCCATTTCTTTTATATAAAGTATTTACTGAATGATGCTTTTAAGTACGGTATCAATGGTACGATTATATCCTACCGTCGAACAACGAAAGTTTTTTTATAAGATACACTTATTATTCGTATTATTTAACTTGGACCAGGACAGCCAGTTTAATAAGTCCTATGACACCGGTATAATACCATTTACATAATGTTGCTTTAATTTTATTTAAATACGATTTTAAATACATATTTTCTTTTCACCAAACATTTATTTAAAAGGTTTTCAAAACATTTTGTGTTATATGTACTTAAATTTTATGTTACTAAACACTAAACCAGTACGCCTTTGCAATGTGGTCTAAGTTTAGCAGCCAGGGTAAATATACCAACCGCAAATAATAATCATCGATCTATGGACAAACTGTTGAAAGCAACTGTTGCCGAATTTCAGACCAGAAAATGAAATTGAGCGAGGTTTGGATCAGCGTAGCTGTAAAGGGAGGGTTTTTAGATTGCCTAAAGGTCCCTATCAGGGATGAATTTTAACTAATAATCATTACTTGCATCAACATTATGTAGGAATTTACAGGTAGCGAGGTTACAGCTTGCGGTGGAAAATAACGGCATGTGCGTTTCGTATGAAGATAATATTAAATAATTTGTTATCGCCAATGCGTGTATTTAAACCTCGATTTAAATTTTTTAGAATTTGTTTAGGATATTTTTAAATTTAAGAGGGTTATATTTTACGGTTTAACCAACTCAGATAAACTATTATTTTTGGTCATAGCTTTTAATATCAGCAAATCGCTATAATATATAATTCTTGGTACCTACCTAGAGGTCCTAAAAGAAACAAACGAAAAACCAAGAGAAGAGAAAAACTTTTTTCAAAAGCTTCTAATTCTGTAACATTCTCTACTTGATAACTTTTCAAGGTTGTTTAAAGTCAGTATTTCCTAACGTTATTTTATAATATTAATAGGTAATAAATAATATAAAAAGTATTTTTAAAAATGATATCTCTAAAATGTGTTGCACGATTTTAACAAAGTTGGTATGGGTAACAAGTAGCAAGGGGGACATACTCTGACGTAGTACTTAAATTTTTACCTCCTCCAGTTTTTTGACGGGTGGGGGGTAGCTTCAAATTGTAACTGGACGGTGTGGTTTTTTCTGCAATTTTAATCAGCATAAAAAACTACATAAATTGTTACAAAAATTACTTCATTTGCATTTATTCAGCGTTTATTCTAATCGTACTAGTTTGCATTTCCAAAATTTAAGGTTCCATTCTTCATAATTCAAAGGAATAAGTATGTAAGCTTGAAAGCAATTGTTGCATTTGAGTAGGTGCTTAGGTTACGACCTACTCTGTCAAGTAGTGACATTTTGTGATCAAAAATGTCTCTAGTCTCTCTTCAGATCTCTTCAGATATGGAGCAAAACTACGACATTGAATCAATATGTTATTAATTTTGGGTGAATGTGGGAAGAATTACCGGGAAGCTGCACAATTGTGGGCTGTCAGGTTTCCCTGCTATTCCTAAGTCCCATGGCATTTAGAGGCTGGAAGATAGAGCTCCTGTTACTGGAAACCTTCGTGCCAAAAAAGAATTCGGCGACGAACTAAAACCCAGAGGTGAAGACATGGCCGTTGAAATTTTGGCGCCATTAATTTAAATCCCCGTTGGTTCAGAGAACTTGCTCAAGATTCGAATGTGTCAAAATCAGTACTAACTATTTTACATTCCTACAATTTTCACCCTTATCACGTTAGTCTTCATAAGAACTGTACGGCGAGGATTTTCAAAATCGAGTAACATTTTGTACCTGGTTAAGGATGAAGATTCAAGAAGAATCAGCGCTTTTAACAGCAAGTGATTTTTTCTGATGAGGCTACGTGTACTAATTGTGGTCAGGTAACTATTTATTTGCCACTGGGATATTTTTTGCAAAGCTGAAAATCCACACTGGATTAGGATGGTGCCAAATCAGCATCCTTGGTCAGTGAATACCTGGTGTGGTATTGTTGCAGACAAAGAAATTGGCCACATTTTTTGATGACCCACTAAATGGGAAATGTACAATAACTTTTAAATAACAATTTGCCGCAGCTTCTAAATGACAATGGAATTAGGCAAGAAGAAGTGTGGTTTCAACAGATGGTGCTCCACCACACTTTGCGCAGCAAGTACGAGATTCTCTGAATTACATATTTGGAGACAGGTGGATTGGGCGAGGTGATCTGTAAACTGGCCTGCTAGATCTCTGATCTGACCCCTTAGATTTCTTTCTATAGGTTATAAAACAAAAGTTATGGCTACAGCACCAACCACACCAGAAAACATGAAAAACCGTATTCGACAAGCTTGTACATTAGTAACTGCCGACATGTTAAATCGTGTGCGCAACTCCTGTAAAAAAGAATTTTGAAATGTTTAGAAGTCAACGGAGCCCACTTTCGGCACCTTTTTGAAGCTGTAACCGGCGTTAATTTTTAAATATTCTAATTAATTTATTGTTTCGTTTATTATACCTTTAGCCAAATTCGTTGCTAGGCAACCAGTAAAAGCAAAATGAAGTAATTTTTGTACACTTATGTAGTTTTTATGCTGATTAAATTTCGCAGAACAAACTGCACCTTCTATTCAAAGGTCTGAAGTTGCCCTCACTTGCGTCCAAGAACTGGAGGTAAAAGTTTAAGTGCTACGGTATTTCCTATTTGAAAAACTATTAAACTTTAATATTTATCACTATCAAATAGAACAAAATCCAGGAACTTTATAAAAAAACAAAAGAACCACAAACTAGCAATTATATCAATTGACTTAAAGTGCAGGTAATTTGGAATATAGTATTCCGTGTATTCAAATTATATTCACATTTATTTATAAACATACTGCTAACACTTTATCTTAGCAACTAATATGTTTCAGCAGCGGCCATTTACTTCTTTTTCCACCTCATTTCTCTTTTTGTATTCTTGAGCACCATCTCAAATTCATCACTACTAAAAAAATAACCTTTGGTATTCAAAACTAACAACCTATGGCATTTCAAATTTTCAATTCTAAGAAATATTTACATAATCAAAGTTAAATCATAAACTTAAAGGTCACTTAACAAGATTAAATAATTACACTAAATATTTTACGTATTGCAGTAATATCAGTTATCATGGGTTGCATACTTACCAAAAAGTTTTCAAATCTGTATTTTCGTTTCGTCGGGGCTAGTAGCCGGAATCTCAAAATGGCGTCCTGTTTTAAATGCTTGGTGGCTTAATTGTGTCTTATGACGTTCTGTTTATGAGAAAAAAACATATATGGCCTTAATAGTTATTTCGATATCCAAGATTCCAAATTACCTGATTTAAAAAAGTGTACCTACCTTGTGTTTTTTGGTTCAAATAAAATATGGCATTTTTCAATTTGAACCCCTGTATCTCGGAGAGAAAGCATTTCTTGACATATGTTTATATAACAAAGTAAAGCCTGTTTTTGACGTAGAATATATAATTAAAATTTCTTGGGTATTTATTTTCTGGGTATTTGCAAATCGGCCATAAAAAAATTACTTTGAAAGTCTCTTATTTTAGTTTATCCCTATTACCTTTATTCAATATTTTTCTACAAAGAACTTTAAAGGTCTACGGCTACCGATAGTAATAAATTAAGTTAAATGCACATTGTATAACTTTCAGAAAAAACCAAAACAGAAAATTCAGACTTTGAATATTGTTCAAATAATTCGGAAAACAGCTTTTCATCAACAATATTACATTCAAATGAAAATCCGGTTCTGGATGAGGTGGCTGAATCTCAGTATTCCAATTTTAATTTAAAAGATAAGCAAAACACAGAGGGATACAAAGAAAATGTAAAACAAGAAGAAAATAAAAAAAATCTTTAAATATGGTCAGCTCTGCAGGTGATAATAATATTACACATGATATGCATTTAATGAAAGGTAGGTAATGCTTATAATTTAAAGTATTTAATACTGAATTTTACAAATTAAAATCCACTTAGCGATAAAAATATTTTAACCTGCATATAACTTTCAGAGAAAAGTACAGCAGAAGATACAGACTTTGAATATTCAATAGACAATTTTGATATTGACATCTCTCCAAGTGGTAAAATTACAAATGATATAAATATACCAAAAGGTAATATTAAAGATTAGTTCAAAATTTGTATTAATAATTATCTCCACAAATAATAAAAATAATACATTTAAAACCTTTTACCTACATCAATATAAATTTCTATTGGTATACCTATACCTACAATAAGCGGAAAATACAACCCTGTTTGTGATGTACCTGGTACCTATCGTAACCCTTGACTACCTGGCGGGTCTAATGGAGTCACGCACTAAAAGATGAAACACACTTTACTTTGCATTTTTTAGATAACCGCTTTCTATCTTCAAATATCCCTAAAGTTTTTTTGCCATCTAAAAAAATTAATATTATTGAAGATTGGCTATTGGGAGTAGAGCCGGAGCCGATATGCCTATATTCAAAACCTAAAACTTCCACTACAGAACGTAACCAATCAGACGTATCTATAGAGTCAGATGAGATTTCATCTCTTGAAAATTTTATTGACGATGACGATGATTCAATAAAAGATCCCGATTATGTCTTAGAGGGTTCCCGACCTAAAAAGCGATGGGTAGATTCTTTTCTGTCTCTATTTATATTATGATTAAAATTAAATGTTTTTGTAGTTCGTAAACCTATTGGCAGAGACAAAAATGGGCGGACAAAAACGATTGGTCCAAAACAAACAGATCGGGAATAACGAAAACGATCCGTCAATTGCACCTGGAAAACAGGATGAAAAAGAAGAAGGAGAGCCCAAAAATGAGTCATTAATATTACAAGAACATAACAGAGATATCTCGACAACTGTTAATCTAGAAAACAAGGTAACTTAATTAACAAGTGGATTAAGTGGATTCATTTATATAAAATAAATTATGATAACACCGCAATTTATTTAATTTAATTTTTAAAAAATATTGGTTTTTTATTTCTAGTTTTTAAATAATTTAAATATTTCAAATTTTGTTTATTGCTGCTATACCCCTATACCTATAAAATAAATAAGTTTGGGTAAAAAACTAAAAAGTTTTTAAATTTTATGTACTTTTACATTCGCGCATTTTCAAAGCTCCTGCAATCGAAAAATGTTTTTGACTCGATGCCACGCCCACCTCTTGGTAGACATCAAGTTTTTAAATTCTAAAAATATCTTCCTGACCCCCTTTATTGACCACTTTTTACAGAATTCAAATATTGATTTTTGTTTTGGAGTTATTGACGTGCGGAGTTTTAAGTGATAAACCCTGTATAGCCTTTGAGATTACTGCATCTCGGAAACAGAAGAAAGTAGTTCGATTTTATTCTTGGCATTTAGGATTTTAGAAAAAATTAACGCAGGTTCGCAAAAACCGCAAAGCTATATGTTTAAAAATTAAAAAAGTACTCTTAAATTACAATAAAAATAAGACACAGTGTACATTCGGTACATCTACTAGAAATAGTATATTACATTACTAGTGAAGAAAGTGATGAAAATCACTTTCACGAGTAATGTACGTACACAATTTTTCCTACGACCACAAATTTGCGCTCTTTAGCCCTTTAAATTTGTTAGAAAACTCTAAACTTCGTGCACATACTGCAAAAAGTAAAAAATACATTTGCCGAGACATTTGCTTTTTCGAAAGTAAAAGTACATGTGCGTTTTTCTTTCTCACAGGAAGTATGCTTGTTCGAAAGCAAAAAGTACATGTGCTTTTTACTTTCGACGAGCGTGCGATATTTGGAGCTTTCTTCAAAACAAAAGTGTGTAAAATTAGTCATTTTCGTAGGTGGTCGTAGGAAAAGTATTTTTATTGGAGTTAAAACTATTTTTTCCAAAAATTTACGATTTTTACGTTCATAGGAAAAATGTTGTACTTAACACTTGCGGAAAATGTTTCTTCCGCCCTTGACGGCTTGCTCGAATTCCGCTTCGGTCGTTCGCGCAACTACCGTCGCGTGCGGAAAAGAATCACTTTTCGCAGTTGTTAGGAAAATAACTATTAACTTTGTCATTTTGTTAATATTTTTTATCTATTTTCCTTCTTCTTTTAGCCGGATGTTGAAAAAGCTGTAAGAAAAAATTACAAAGACCGAAAAGAGTTTTGTTTCTATTGTGAGAAAGATGTATCGCATTTCTCAAGGCACATTTTTAAATGGCACTCAGAAGAAATGGATGTTATCAAAGCATTGGGTCACAAGGTTAATTCGAAAGAAAGACGATTGGCTTTGTCAAACTTAAGGAAAAAAGGAAATTTTATCAAGAATAGAGGGGACACCTTAATAAGACCTGTAAAGAGACCAAATCCTACTGAAAATGCTTCCTCTGCAGCCGATTATCTACCGTGCAAGTATTGTTTTGGTTATTACAAAAGAAAAAGTCTATTTAGGCACACTAAGGTATGTCCATCTAACTATGACAAAGATTCTAAAACAAGACAAACTTCTCAAAGCGATGGACAAACTGCAATGCTCTTGCATACTTTTCTTAAACATGATGATTTATTGAAATCAAAAATTTTTCCGAGAATGCGCGCAGATGAGGTAACTCTTATTGTTAAGAAAGATCCCCTAATTTGCCAATATGCCTATTCTTACGTAAAAGGACGCCAAAGTAAAGGTAATATTGATTTCGTAAGACAAAACATGAGAAAACTGGCAAAACTTTTGGAATTTGCAAGAATGCAAGATTCTAATATCAAAAATTTAATAGATATTCTCTGTCCAAAGTATTTTCAGTTAATAATTTCTGGAGTTAATAAGTTGGCAAAATATAATACAGAAACAGAAAACTATGAATCACCAACGTTGGCTTTAAATTTTGGTACGCTTTTAAAAAATGTTGTGATCTCGCATATATTAATCTTGTTCAAATTGAAAACACAAGCGAAAAGCGAAAAGAAATAAAAATATTAAAAACCCTTATAGAATCCCAATGGTGTAACGAAGTTTCTGCACAAGCAAGCACAAACCTTAATCAGAATAGATGGAATAAAGAGGAGTTATTGCCGCTTACAAGCGACTTACAGAAACTTAATTGTTTTTTGCAAAACTCCGCAGAAGAATCATTTGATAATTTAAAATTAAATGAATGTGATTTTAAAGCATATAATTCTCTAAAAGAGATATTGTATACACAAATTATTCTTCTTAACCGAAGGCGACCAGCAGAAGTAGGTCAATTAAAAGTTCAAACGTTTAAATTAATAAATTTGGAAGGGGACGGCGAAAGCGAATTTGTACAATGTTTAACCGAAACTGAAAAAATTTTATTAAAAACCTACAGTCGTTTAGTTATCAGGGGTAAACGTGGTAGAGGCGTGCCAATATTATTATCACCGATAATGAAAACACATTTTGACCTTGTTCTGCAATGTAGAGAAAATTTTGCAATTGATAGCGATTTTGTATTTCATACAACAGGTAATGGATTTGTTGATGGTACTAAGCTTATACAAAAATATGCGAAAAAGTGTCAACTGGAGAGGCCTTTGTGTATAACAGCAACAAAGCTTCGAAAACATTTAGCTACCATTACTCAACTTCTTCAATTTTCAAACAATGATATGGAACAATTAAGTAAATTTATGGGCCATACATTGCATACACATACCAATTATTATCGATTGTCTGATAAAGTGTATCAAACAGCTAAAATTTCGAAACTGTTACTCTTAATGACGAAAGGTGGAGCTGAAAAATATAAAGGTAAAACCCTGGACGAAATTGATATTAACTTGGACCCTATTTGTGATGAAGAAGAAATAAACTGCGCTGGGGATGATGACGCTGATTGTCCAAACGAGTTAAATATAGATGACCCAATTATTAAAGAAGACCCACCAGAAAAGATATCAAAGCCAAAAAGAAAGTATGTATTGATACAAAACAGCCATGGACAAAAGAGCAGAAAGCAATAATTGCAAAACATTTTTCCGACCACATTAAAGACAAAAAACCTCCAGTTCGTATTGAAATTGAAGAACTTTATGAAGAATATCCAGATTTATTTAAAGGAAGAAAATGGACTAGTATTAAAGCAGTAGTTTATAATATGTATACAGGAAAACTAAAATACTAAGTGAAACTACTTTTATACGGTATTGACTACAAGTAGATTGACACTTTAAATTTGTGAAAAAAATTATACTGTACCAATTATCCCAAATCTAATTGCGCATTTGGAAACTTCCATTCATTTCTCAGTTGACGTGTTTTGGCAATTTTTTCAAAAACTTTTTATAGTGCCCCTCTGACACTTTTGAAAAAGGGTTAAAAAATTTTTTTTTTTGATTTTTAGATATAAAATTTTAAACTTATGAAAAATAGCCTATTTTTGAACAAAATCGTAAGAAAGGGTCTATTTTTGCACTTTTAAAATGGGATAGGGTTTTGCAAAGCCTTTTTTAATAGTGCCAGAAGGCACTATTAAAGTTTTTGAAAAAAATTGCCAAAACACGTCAACTGAGAAATTTACGGAAGTTTCCAAATGCGCAATTAGATTGGCGATAATTGGTACGGTATAATTTTTTTAACAAATCTAGGGTGTCAATATACTTATTGCCAATACTGTATATTTGTTTTGTCAATGATTTACACATTTGTTTTATTTTTATTTTTTAGCGTTTTTGGTCGCCTATTTGGTTTATAAAAAATGTATTTAGGTTTATAAAATATGATAATTAATTTTATAAAATATACCAATATTTGTTTTGTCAATATTATACATAGGAAATCCCATGTAAATTTTAAGGGGGCCAATTATTGGCTCCCTATACATTTACAGAAAAAAATGTAAGATAACGTTTTGAAGGGGCCAATTCGTTAAAGCCTCGTGCCAAGTTTTAAAAGATTTTGTTAAGTAAATCTTGAATTATTCAATTAAATGTAACTGCAAAATTGCCACATTACCACATTGCCTTGTAGCTAATTTTTTGCTGGTGGCTGGTGTGTGTTTGGTTTTACCTGAATCAAAAATCCGGTAGTTTTGCAGTTACATTTAATGAAATATTTCAAGTTTCACTAAACAAAATCTTTTGAAACTCGACACGAGGCTTAATCAGATTGGTCCCTTCAAAAATTATCTTACATTTTTTCTGTAAAATGTACAGGGAGCCAATAATTGACTCTTTATTCCTTAAAATTTACATGGGATTTTCTATGTTCCGCTTAGCGATGCAACACCCGGTATAAATTTGTTTATTTTTATTTTTTAGCGTTTTTGGTCGCATATTTGGTTTATAAAATATTTATTTGGGTTTATAAAATATGCGAATTAATTTTATAAAATATACGAATATTTAAAAAAAACAATAATTGGTATTTTTCTTTACTCCTTTGTCACCATTTTTTCTCCTTATAGCATCAATTTTCCCATAAATATCCCATTTGTAAATTAAAAATTACAACATTTTTTAAACATTGAAGTATGTATGAAACTTAGTAGAAGAAAATAGCTTGTGTAGGACCAGGAATAAAACTGCCGACGAACGTTTTAGCTTTAATCAAATCTTTTTAAGGCTGAAACAACATATTTTTTTATCCATTTAACTTTTATTTAGGTTTTTGTTAATTTTCTTTTTAATATCATTTATTTCCATATGTTCTTTCAGCCTTAAAAGGCATTTGATTAAAAGTGAAAGGTATGCAGTTATTATTTTTCAATTTCATTTATTGTTAAAACATTAAGTTGTAGTTTTATTCCTGTCCTACACCGTCTTTTTTCTTCTGCTAACACTAATTAAAAATGCTTACTTTAGCTAAGATATATTTAGGTACTAAATCTTCTTTATGGTTTTATATTCTAAGGTCTAAAGGTGTTAGAGATAAAATAAATAAAAAAATACTATTTATATTTCTTTATTTGTTATATACATAAATCACATCTGCACTTAACAAGTTTAAATACTTATTTTTAAACTACATACTTTCTAAACAATAAAAAAATTATAATTATACTGTTTAAAGGAAATTTATTTATAAAAATATAATTTTCTTTGCTTAAGTAATTTGCATATTGCAGTGTTTTGAAACCGAAAGAAAGAAGAAGTGTGTTTTTGCTTGAACCTAAAAATAAAAATAGTTCATATAGATGTAGAATAGTTCATATATGTATCATGTAGAATCTAAAAATAATTTTAGATATTTTTAGATTCTACAAATTCAATAATGTAAAAATACATTCAAAACTTATTGGTGCTATTTAATTTTTAGATTTACAGCTAATCTTTTAAGGCTTGTTATAAATCTAAAAATAAAATAGTAGCACTAATATGTTTTAATTGTATTTTTACAATGTTGAATTTGTATGACCTATGTTTGACTTACCCATTTGTAACTTTTGACTTTTGTAACTTTTCCGCTTCTGACTTTCCAACTGAGGTAACTAGCTTCTGAAACCTAGAAATTAAAAATGTTTTAAAACCTAACTTTAAGAGAATCATTTTCTAGATATATACTCCAGGCAATGGAGACTAAAAAACTGCTGTAGCTGGAAAAATAGGGGGATGTAATTTTATTAGCTAACTTTATGTATTTTGGGCCGCTGATTTCGAATTTTTCACTTCCCATCAAAAAATGGTACCGGAAGTACCTTTTATTTTGACATTTATTTTTAAAATCCCGTTTTTATTTTTTTCAGACATCTTCGTTTTGGTTTTAAGCTTAAAAACCTGTAAATGTACATAAATAAATATACACAAAATACTATCTATGTTCCTAACGTAAAGCAAGAAACAAAGTTATAATTTGGGTACCGACGGAGCAGGTTCTCATCTCGCAACAATGAACATTACAAAACTTGTATATAGAAGGTATCTCTAAAAGGTGCGAAAAAATGCAACCGCGGCTTCCTGGGAGGAAAATAAACCCATTAGGCACCACTTACCTTAGCCCAAAGTTTCTTGGTTTTGACGCTAGAGGGCTTTAAAGTTGCAGTTTAAAAACGGATTTTCTACTGTAAAATCTTAACGACTAATGCTATTTTAACGAAACTTGAAACATTAACTAACTATTAAAATGCAAATAATCCGAAAATAAAATTTTAATTTTTGCGATTCTATTGGCGGAGATAAGGGGCAATTTAATATTAAAATAGACGCCAATGGAGCAAAATACTTTTTGGTAACACAGTTTTAATTTAATATCTTATTTACTACAGAAAAGGTACCCTTGATAAAATTTGTTAACTTATGTGTAGTTAATACGAAATTTAAATTTTAAATTTTTAAGCATAGTCAAGTTTCCAAATCGATATTTTTAAGTCAACAAAATTTATCAGTTTAAGAGTCTAAATATTTTTAAAGAAAAACTAAATTGATTTAACCAAACTTACTCCAGACAAAAGTTTCTTAGTTTTGGCGCTAGAGGGCTTTTAAGTAATACGTTAAATGCTGCCACTTTAGTGTCCTCTAGCGCCAGAACTAAAAACTTTAGTTTAAAGTAAGTTTGGTTCAATATTTTAGTTTACCATAAAAAATATTTATAGGTAGTTAAATTTTCGAATTTTGTTGATTTAAACATTTACATTTAGAAATTTGGCCATGCTAAAAGAATTTAACATTTAAATTTCGTATTAATCGTACGAATAAACGAGTTTTATCTAGAGTGCCTTTTTGTAGTTAATCTGTTACTAAATTATACTGTATAACTCAAAACTTCCATTGGCGTAGAAATTTTGACTATTTTAAAATTAATTTGCCCCACATCTCCGCTAATGCATTTGTAAAAATAAATTTTTTATCCTTGGATTATTTGCTTTCTAGAAGTAAGTTAATGTGTTAAGTTGCGTTAAAATAGCACTATTCGTTTAGATTCTACAGTAGAAAATCCGTTTTTAAACTGCAACTTTGAAGCCTTCTAGCGTTAAAACTAAGAAACTTTGTACTAAGGTAAGTGGTGCTTAATGGGCTTATTTTGGTCCCGGAAGATCGTTGTTGCAATTTTTCGGCACCTTTTAGAGACACCTCCTATACATATACGAGTTTTGCGATGTTGCGTGGCGAAATGGGTATACCTGCCCCGTCGGTACCCAAATCGTAACTTTGCTTGCGCTTTACGTTAAGAGCATAAATAGGGTTTGTGTACATTTATTTACGTATATTCTCAGGTTTTTATATGTAGGCCTAAAAAAAAACCAAGATGTTTAAAAAAAAATGGAATATAAAAATAAATGTCAAAATAAAAGGTACTTCCGGTACCATTTTTGGTGGAAGTGAAAATTTGAATTCAGCGACTCAAAATACATAAAGTTAGCTAAAAACTACATCCCCTATTTTTCCACCTAATATGCTCTATTGCCTGGAGTAATATAAAATTGCAGTCATGTTAAGATTTTGGTCGCCCGTCAAAAACCAGCTTATCAAACAATAGGAATAACAGATAGAAAGCTGGTTTCTTGACGAATGACCAAAATCTTAATTAAAAAGTGAAGGCAATTAAACTTACCATGTATTTCGCTCCCTTATGCCATGAAAAATTTTCGCATCCAGACTTCATAGCTTGTTAAAATACCTTTTAAAAAGCTACGTACACCTAATCCTAAAAATCAGTTTATTCCTAATATTAATGTATAAAAATAGCCGCTGATTTTCGTTTTTTATCTATATAGAGAAGTTGTTCTTTTGTAGGTACAAAAAAACATAACATATTTTAAAGAGATTGTTGAACACTATAAACTTTATTTATTAAAAAAGGTATCTTCAATTAAATTGAGTTCATAGTGTTACTCAACCTATTTTAAACAATGTTTATTCAAATTTGTTGTTGATAGTTTGAATTCCTGAATTTTTTCAGCAATTTATAAAAAAACATTGCCTACTGATTTTAGACGCCACAAGGAGAAATTAATTCGGTATTTTTAACCCTTTTAATTTAACCCCCACGCAGCGGAGCCCTTTAGGCAATCCAGAAAAAGCCTTATTTATGGGGGCTTGACAGGAGTTTGACATCTGTTATGTAATTTGTCAAGGTAATTAAGCTAAATAATAGTAATTAAAGGAATATTTTTAAAATCATTCGATATGATGCTACAATAATACCTATATAAAAATAATGCTAATTATAACTATTTTAAGTGGTGACAATATTTAATAAATTGTCAATGTAAAAGTAATGATAAAAAATTCTAACATAAAAATCGTCTCCCCCCTGATATTCATTTGTTTGGATTACTTAATTAGCCCATAAACCCACCTTACTCAACCCAACCCAACCCCAAAATCTTAAATGAAAATATGGGTCGACTTTCCCTTATTTTAAAGGTCCTTCAACCCTGAATATAACTTTTAATTTTATAGCTCATACCTACGTGCTTCCCTATACATACGACAGCTTGTCAAAATCTTAAAATATTAGTTAGTTTTTTGTTAATTTATTGGTGAGTATTAGAGTTACATGTTTTTGACTAAGAAATTTTTTTGAGAAATAAAATATGTACCCTTTTTATAAAATTTAATTTATTTTTTAGAAAAAGTCCGTTCACCCCTAAAATCTCACCCCTTTCAAGATATTAAAATGTTATTTAAAAAAAACTAGTATTTCAGCCCTTAC